>JALBCR010003516.1:0-57064 GCA_030710515.1 Abscondita cerata | reverse complement strand
TTAGTTACGTATTGCTTTAGCTGAGTTCTGACGCTACCCAATAGTTTTTAGATTATCTTCCATTCGTTCCACTTTAAAGTTGTTATTTTTCGATTACATCTATAACACTTGTCTTTGGCGAATAATCTCTATTTGGTATTCGCCTCTGAGGGAAAATACCAGAATAGCCTTCTCCATCGCCGGTTGCGACATGCAAGTTTCGTTGATTTTGTAAGCGTCACGTTTTGCTCCATGTCATCGCTAGTAATACGCACTGATTGTATACTTTAAGTTCTAGACCGATGGGAATATCGACTGAAACATACTTTAATCTTCCAAAGATGCCCACCCCAAGCCTACTTCTCCGAGTAGTTCGTACGTCTGGTCGTTCCGTCCCCAGTTCGATCTTATGACCCAAATATTTGTAGGTGGTGACCTGTTCAACAGGATTGTTTGTAAATAGTTATGTTTTCACTGTGACTAGGTTTGTCATGATTTATGTCTAGCAGTTAATTTGTGCTTCAACTTCCCTTGAAGCATTGTATAATTTTCCAACATCATGGACGCTTGATCTATACGGTTTCCATGATAAGGACGATATCGCCTGCAAATCTGTAAGATTAATTTCACCTGTCTATATTTGTTTTATTTTCCCAATCCGATTTTTCTTACAGGTATTGTTCGAGCAGTGTGGTGAATGAGTTTTGGAGAGAGGGTATTTCCTTGACGTACACCTTGTTCTATTCGAAATGTTCTTAAAGTTTTTATGTAGTCTTACGCACGTTGCTTGCTTTCATATATAATTCTTAACTGTAGCAATGTACCTAGAATCACCCTAGCAGTCCGTTCTATGATTTGAGCATATGTTGTTGGCTGGTTGAGCTCAAAAGCTTTTTCATAGTCTACGAAACAAGGATGAAAGGTTTATTATATTCTGCTGATTTTTCTATAAGGGTCTTGATTGTATGTAAATGGTCATTCGTACCGTACCCTGCTCTAAATCCTGCCTGCCTTTCAGCTGGTAAAAATCTAATTTTGGAGTTAGGCGTTTAGCAATGATCTTCATAAATAGTTTATACAAGTGGGATAAGAGACTAATGGGTCTGTAATTTGCAGATTACCAATGTTCCTCTTCTTGTGCATTATTACTATAGTGGCGTTCCCACTTTAAAGGTGTTACTCCTTGATGTGTAGACATTCATTAAATAATTTACATAGGGCTTTAATAACTATGTGTCCACCTTCCTTACTGCCTCTATAACAATTTCGTCTTCTCCTGGTGACTTATTATTCTTCATCTCAGACACCGCCTTTCTTACTTCACAGTAGGTTTTGTCTGGTACATCTTCAGAGCCTTGGTTCAGTATTCTTGGGATAGGTACCTCTTCTTCATCTGGTTTTCTATAAAGTTCTTCAGAAGTTCTTCATAGAAGTTTTTATTACTTCTACAATTTCATCCTTGTTGTAGTCACTTGTCTCTGCCTTATTTTCTGGTTTGCAGATGTTGTGTTTTCCCACTTCTAAATTTCTTCGTAAAACTTTAAGCATTCTTGTTGTTTTCTAATCACTGTATTTATTTTTTCTGTATTAAATTTTCTGGTATCTTTTCTTATAGCCTTTGATATTTCTTTATTTAGTTGTCTTAGTTTCTCGTTGTTTGTGGTGTATCTGTTCTGTAGTTCTCTCTTTCATTAGTAGCTGTTTTGTGCTTCTAGACAGTTTTTCTTTTTCTCTTCTCTTTGGTTCATATCTTTTACGTGTCTCTTGCAATGCTGTACATATTTTTTATTTAAGTTTTTAACGTCGGTTCCCAGATTTTCAATACCTTCTAAGTCATTTTTTAGAGCCTCTGTATGTGGGATTCCATCCTAGGTTTCCTACTTTCTGATATCAGCTCAAATCTTTCTCTCTCTTTATATTGATTTCTATTATTGCTCTTACCATTCTGTGACTACACTAGTTAAATAGTATCTGATAAATTTATAATGAATCATGCATAAGCAGTACGGCACTGTTTAATTCACGTGCGCAAATGTGCATGTGACAGTACACCACTGATTTTAGCCCAGAACATTTAATACATATACACTGTGTTTGAGCTACTGATACAAAATACAGTATTTAATGTTTCTATCGTTTGAAATTAATTAAAGACAATAAATTATGAATGGATCCATTCGTAACAGTGTGCCGATGAAAGAAGCCAACAAGTGGGGTGGCTGCGTGCAATCTAATATCCTTTTGATTTACAACTCATGTTCAGAGTTCTTTTCATTTTTGATTCTATTCTTACTTTTTAATTCTTTGTTCTGTTTATCTTTTTTTTATTATCTCCATGTAATGCTGTTTTAATGTATTTCTCTCTCTATTTCTTCATGTATTCTTTTTTTCTTTAAACCGTAACAATTATTCAAATATTTTTATCTTCCAAGTTTGAATTTTATTTTATTATTTTGTTATCAATTTTTATAATCTTTCCTTAGCATAAATTATTATTAGATTTCCACACCGGTATCAACTAATACACGACACTTTTATTAAGGAAAGTTAGCAAAAAAATTTACCTTATGTTATGTTATAAGAAACCTTGTCCTTTTCGGTAAATTGCAGCGATTAGGGGAAACCTGCACCTTGGTATACATATTGTCTAAGACATTCCCTATAGAGTAATACTCAGAAATAGAGTTGGATGATGTATGTGGTAATGCCAATATCACAAAGTAGAGCTTACTTGTCATTTGTGCTATGATTGAATTTATCATCATTCCTTCTTTTGTCATACATTTTAATTATTACCCGTAACAAGACATTATCGGTGAGTTTATAACACAAAACAAATTTTAAAATAGTTGAAACCTTTGACTACTATTGTTTACCGAACTTGCAAAACCAAGTTCCAGCAGGTAGAGAAACAAATGGGAAGAGATTGTGAAGGCCAGACATAATACTAAACCAAATGGCGAAGAGGCGGCGTGGATTGCTCTGTCTAAAAGAAACTTCATTAAATTTGAGGGAAAGAAGATACCTACACTCACTGTGGCAGTAGACAGATGTTGGGGTACCTCGATCTTATGGACGTCGATATAGTGCCAATGAAGGTATGGCAGTTGTAATAAATAAAAAAGCAGAAAGTCCTCAATATTGATACAAGAGTGAAGACATAATAGAAGTGCACGCGGGCAAGTTGAGAATAGCAACGGCTTATAAACACAACTGTCAATTGAACTGGGATAAACCATGTAGTGGTATGAAAGTGACGTTTTGAATGCGGGCAAAGTTGAGAATAGCAACGGTAATAAACACGACTGACAATTGAACTGGAATAAATCATGTACTGGTATGGAAAGTGACCTCTGATAGAATATTTCCAAAAGTATTCAAATGCATGGGATGATCTATATTTCCAATCATTTGATACATCAGTATGCAAGGTCTCCGAGGCACTAAATCAAGATCATTGTCTCGACCTTTTCTATCCGGGGAACTTTGGATAAATTGTGGTCATCAGTCTTTTTCCACTCGGATAGTGCTTTCCCTACCCCATCTCACCATATGATTAGTAGAGTAAATCTTCCCAATATAATCAAAGTTGTCATTAGTGCATCTAGTCAATATTCTATCTATTCAATAATATAATCCATCTTGTCAATGATCAATCTTGTCAGTAGTCAACATTTTTGATACATACTTTTCCGTCTCCGTATCTTAGCAACAATTTTTTGTGGGTGTTGTCAAAACACCCTTTAAATAAACGTAAATCTACGTATGGTATTCTTATTTCATCAAATTCATTTTTATCAAATTTTATGTCAATGAATTCGCGTGGTTGTCGATATCTATTCAATCTATTGTAACATACCAGTGCGTCTATTCATTTCCGCTTGAGTGACTTTGTCTTTCATCATTATCTCCTTTCTCCTTTTGGTATTTCCTCCTGAGTGATAATTAAAGCCTTCCTTCTTATGTTATTAGTGTCATTATTGTTATTATGTTAGTTATATCCTGAAACCGTCCCCCTTGTAGCTCATAATCGGCTCGTCATTTTCTTTGTTCTTTCATTCCTATATCTATTCTCATTCTGTTTTTGTCCGCATCTTTTATTTCCACAGTTGTAGTTGAATGGATTCATCGGCCTGTTTTATTTTCATAATTCATCTTAGTGGGATATCTTCTTCTCCGACTTTCTTTGAGCATTATCTTTTCTAGTTATTCTTCTTTCAGTATGAGATCCATCTAATATTTTAAGTATTCTAGTAAGTGGTTAATTGTTTTAATGTTTTGCAATCCTACTTGCCTGTAAACTTTTTCTTCAAAACGTTCAACCAACCATTTGCCTTACAGAAATTTTGCTAGCTTGCTTGACGCATCAAAACATTTCTCTAATCATTCCTCGCTGTTCAGGTCATATTTTAAATTTTGCATAACTTTATTATCGCCCATTTTCTGACAGTTTTCTGTATTTTTTAATCTCTTTGAGTTTGTATTTAATCATCCTTTTTACTTTCTTCTATTTCATGTTCTTTTTTGTTTACTTGAAAATCAATTTCTTCTGTCCAGTTTTTATCTTTAACTTGTCCATGCTTTATATTTTTTCTAGGTTTTCCATCATGTTTCTATTTATCTAACTTTACTTTTACCATATTTTTAGTTATGTTTTTGTTTACCAGTGCTTTTGCCCACTCTGGCATTTTGGATTAAAATTGATTTTAGTTAAGATCTGACCCACGTTGTTGAGCGCCAGTTTGCCATGTTCAATTACTCTTCCATTTGTATTTTTTTAATTAACTTTATTTTACAAAATTAAACAAAAATATGGAGGCCATATTGAAAAGCTAGATAAAGTGAAAAGAAAATAAAAAGAAATTGAGGCTAAAATAACAGAATTTGCCAAAATCAAGAAAAACTAAAGGATGTTAATAAACCATGGCGAAAACAAAACTCTAGAACATGGTAATTGAAAAAACTAGAGAATAGAATCAGCAATTTGGAATAGAAATTGAAGATGAAAATAGAGAAATAATTCAATTATAAATGAATTAACTTCGAGAAGAATCAACCAGAGAACCAAAGCTTGAAAATAAAGTTTACTATTTTTTTTTTTTAAATATTTAAGAAAATTTAACATTAAAATCCAAATTGAAAACTACAGTTGTAAAGTTTCTAAATTTTGATCACAAATGGAGGTATTGATAACAAAAGCAAAAGTACCCAAAAGTGTATACATAGACAATGATCGATTTTGTCGTTGTCGTTCACAAGAAGTAGAAGAAAACCTACATAAATGGAGGCATGTTTATCAGAGCTTTTACTTTAGAACTGAGAGATATGAAACAAATTATACAATTACAACATATGGACCAGGCGAAAACGGAAAATTAGAGATAAAGGACAAATATTTTTAAAGATTTGACTGAAGTAGCAGACAGGGCAAAATGTGAAATATTCATAACAGAAGATTTTAACGGTAGACTAGGAAAACAAAAATATATAAGATGTTATAGGAACATGGGAAGAATGTTAGTAACAATAATGGTACCAGGCTTCTAGAACTTTTGCGTTACAAAATAGATAATAACCAATACATGTAACACGAAGAGTTTTAATTAGAAACTATAGAAGATGAATTGTGTTAGAGCTTTAAAATTACGGCCCAGTAGTAGGAACAATTAAACTTATAATTAAAGAAAAAGCCCCAAAATGTTTGATAAAGCAGCAAACATAAAGACGATAACACAGTAGAACAACTGTGGACAATATTCAAAAACAGCTTATTAGGAGGTAACATCACAGGGTTGTAGAGTAAGTAAATACAAGAACAAAAAACATACAACATAGTAGACAAAAGAGATAAAAAGCAAGTAGGTAGAAAGAAAATATCATGGGAGTGGTATTTTATCCAACTGAACAATATAAACTATGAGGAGGCAAGTATCAAAGGTAAATCGTAAAGTTTTAGTAACAGTGGTACAAAAAAATTGGAAAGAATTTGGTCAACAATTGAAGATAAATAATGCAGAAAGCCAAAAGCTTTTTATAAAGTAGTATAATCATTTAGGTCGGAAAGTTTTAATTTAAAATACTGACTAACGCTATGATTTCATGAACAGATGGAAGAAGCACTGCACAAGGAGAATACATATTACCCGTAACTACAGAGATAGAAGAAGAAATAAAAACATCAGGTGTAGACAAATAATAACTAAAATAATTTATAAAAATGGGATCTAAAACAAATCATGTTTTGTTATTGACACAGTCACCATTATATAAAGAATTAAAACTAAAAAATAAGATAAAAACATAAATTTTCTACATTCATTTAAAAACATGCTAAAACAACGATGACCTTAGTCATAAGAAAAGTATATCTTGAATTGTATTTAGCCGGAGAGGAATGTGTTGTATGCACGCGCCGTTTATGCTATAATTAAAGAACAATAAAAATTAAAAAATTACATTTTATAATACCTATTCGTTATCAATATTTAAATTATTTAGTTTATTTTAATTTTATTACTATAATAGTTATTTATGTACCAAGGCAGCGAAAGTGATAAAGTGATAAAGCACACTTTACTGACGTGGTGCATACAAAATTTTATCGCCAACTGTTTAGAATTCGGAATATAAGAAACTGAGGTATATTTAATTGCATTTTATTGAGACGAAGTAAACTGAATATCTTCCATAATTTGTTATGAATAAATTACAAGAAAACTATTATCGAGCCGTAATAGGGAGAAGCGTGACACTGACAGATAATAATTTTCGAATAATGTCAAAGTCAAAATACTTTACCTGACGCATATGTCACTTTACCTGACGCATATGTCACTTTACCAGACTCATATGTCACTTTTATCTGCCGCGAGGCAGATAAAGTACATTATTGGTATAGGATAAGGTAAACTGTTTGTTTACTTCCGGAAATCAATCTGGATAATTGACGGCTTTACTGACGGTTGGCGATAAAATAACATTCTGCAATAATTACCAATACTTTTGTTAATATAATAATATAATTATAGTTTCGACTGTATAAGTTTTAGAGTCATCGTCAGATTGTCTTTTTTAAATATTTTAATTTTATTTTTAATTGTACATTATTATAATAACTGTAGATTGTTATTTTAAATTAAATTAAATGCGATTTTATTTATAAAATAATGTAAAACGCCTGATGCATAGGCAACCAAACCTATAAATGAACACATTACAATGTTTTTTTTTAATTTACTTATTTTTTCATTTTACAAAACATTTTTTAAATTAACACCGCAATAAATTTAAGTTGATATAAATAAAATATTGCGAAATAAAAATAAAATACTAACATAGAAATTTAAAAATTAAGTAAATACTTTACAATATTGATAATTAATACTAAAATTGTCGCAGATATTTTTCAATGTTTTATTAGCATTTCCATCGGCCTTAAGCATAAAATGCATGTCTGCCATTTCTGCGTTGGTATATTCTGGCATATTTGAAAATTTCAACAATGAGCAACAGCAACAATAAAACCAAAAAAATGACAACTAGACAATGATTACAACAAATGACAAGTAAAAAACTGCCTGTATTTCGGAAACGGTTGATTTTTGACCCATGTTTCTTTTGACTTTTTGTTTGTACTGATGAGATCTATAAGTGGGCCAAATATCCGGAACGTATTTTTAAACACTCTGTATTTAATACACCGTGCAAATTTTGAAACAAAAAATTTAGAAACTATTATTCAGTGAGTTCTAATAGCATCTATTATTTTGTTTATATGTATAGAACTGTAAAAAGAAAAAAGAAAAATTATGTTAATGTGTAGATCTTTTTGGTCGTGCTGGCCGTGTGACCCATATTTTATTTTATTTTTTTTTAGAGGTGATGAAATTATAAGTAACTGATACATCGCAATAACTGAGTACCGTAAGTCAACGTAGTTGGACAAGAGGCAATAAAGTTTACTCATCCCTCTTAGTTAACCGGTTTTAATTCCCTCAGTATGAAAAACTGATCTTAACTAGACCGTCTTAACAGAAGATTATGAAACATAAGAAACCAGAATATTTAATAAAAAAACATTCCAAGACACGATAGGACTTAATGCAATGTAAATTTAATGAAACGCCACTAGTACAATTAGGGTTATATAAAAATAGAAATAATAAAAAAACAGAAACAAATGTAAATTATATGAATAACTACTATCAAAAAACACATGAAATGTTAAAAAATGTTGTAAACACGTATTTAGCAGATAAAGAGATAATTAAACAACGAACGTTCCGCCATGTCTCCTCTTATTTTTAATTCTTACTAAAGAAGTCAAAAAGTTTACAAATATTAGACAGAATCAACATACGCTGGTACAAAAAGTCTATACTAAAAACAATTGTACAAGAAAAATAAAACACCAAAAACTACACAAAACAACTATGTTCGTACACGTTTTGATTGCTAATCTATTATCATCAGCGAACTGACACTAAAGTAAATAATTATAATATAGGCTTGAATAATTCCAAAAAACCTAAGGTTAGTGATCATCATAATTTATGCTCATACTTCTTTTGAAAATTTCGAATCTTTTATAAGAATCAAGTTTGTTTTTATTTATCTGCTTTCTTAATTAATTTATTATCGCTTACTCTATGTTAATATCCCAAGCATATACATTGCAACACTGGACTTGTTTGACCGATGATTCACATAAACTATGCGCTTTTTAAAACAAGGTTTAATGGATATCTTGGTTTGTCCTATATACACTTGGTTACAATCTTCACCATTTATTTTATAGATTCCCGATTTATTTATTTACTTTATCTTGTTTTATCTATTACTTATAATGTCAAATCGGTTAGCTAATTTTTTTGTACATTTTTTGATATGTTCTTTTTCTGTTACAGATAGACGCTGCAGATTACGGTTTCATTCCATTGATAAAAACAATCACAAAGAAACAATTTAACGGTAATTATTTTTGTGCAATTCAGTGCTTGCCACACAAAAACTAAGACGAACCATTCCAAAGATCGTCTGTCGTTAACGACCGCCTGTACATACAACTTTTCGCCAATAATGACGACGTTAACTGAAAAACACAATTACATTTCGGATCAATTGTGTGTTAAAAACAAAAAAATACCAAAAACTAACAATGAGTTTGAAAGCCAACCAGATAATGACCGTCACAAGTTAGTTACGTATGAATAATTTTACATAATTCTATAAAATGGCTTTGAAAATTCGACATTCAACTTTTGAGTATACAATTAGTTATTGTTTGAATTATCAACTAAATTAAAGTTTTAATGGTGGAATATAATGTACGATATACACTATAATAAAATCAAATAAGTTTTCGGATATGTGCTGCATTAAGGAGTAAATAACAGAAAGGCAATCTAAGAACACTATACACTTCTAGTTCCAAAATAAATTATTTATAAAAAACATAAACTTACCCGTTAATTCAGACTATAAAAATAAACTGAAAATGAAATAGTCGCGTCTTTCCTCCTTTGAATACTTCAAATTCCAATCGAGTGGTAAAAGGAATATGTAGCTTTTATTAAAACCGTAGATGCAAGCGACGCAAGTATTAAATATACTTAACATTATTCGAATCAGATATTTTCAAGTAAAGTTACAAGTTATTCAAATACTTTAGATTTTTATTGTACCTACTTATTTCAAAAACGAATAAGAAATAAAACTTTTTATTGTGTTATTGAATTTAGAAACACTTCAGTTTCCTCCGAAAACTTCCTTTTGTTAAAGAGAAAAGTTGATTCTTAAGTTTGTGTTTTTTGTTTATGATTATTATCTAAATTGTAATATGTTCTAAATGCAGTTTTCTATTTTAAGGGTGCATGAAAGCTAACCATTTTAATTATTATTTTAAGCGTACTATAGTGCCACAAGAGTAATGGAAAGAAAGGAAAAATCAGTAATTGACTACAGCGTAAAAATAGAAAACAAACAAAAACTACCAAAACTATAAAGAACAAAGAAAGAAAGTAAAAGTATCAGTGACTGAAGCAAAGAAAACGGAATGAGAAGATTTGGACAAAAATAGAAAATTGTGCAAATGGCAACCAAAACCTATTGTACAAAGTTTTAAAATCATTAAGAAAAGAAAAAAGAACGAAGACATACATATCAAAAGTAAACAAGGTAATATATTAACCAAGAAAACAGAAATAATGAATAGATGGAGAGAATATTTTTAAAAGCTATTAAAGAATAAAAACAAAATATCAAAAGATAAAGAGATAGACAACAATAAACAATTAGAAGAAAGAAACAAAAACAAAAGATTAGGAATGAAAGCGGAGAAATAACAACTCAAGAACTTGAAGATGCAATAAAACAAATGAAAAAGGAAAAGCACCGGTACACACCACATTACAATGGATATGGGAGAAAAAGGATGCAAATGTTACTAGAAATTTATAACATAGTATAATTCACAAAAGAAGGTCACAGTAGGATGAGTAATCACTACAGGAGAATTAATTTTTTAAGCGTGCCCATGAAATTATATGAAACAATAATAGATACAAGATTGAGAAAAGAAGCTGACAGCACCTTAAACGAAGTTTTAGATACAGATAGAAAACATGAAAATACAACAAGTGGACTCATTTCAATATACGGAGTAGAAATAGAAAAAACGGAAATTAAGAAATAGAATATTAACAACAGAATTGCAAAGACATTAAAATTATGCTACGCAATAAATACCAGATTTATAAATAAGAAAAGAAATACCAAGAAGAACTAAGATTAACATATACAAAACCATATTTAGACCAGTTAAACGTGGGTTATAACAACAAGACAAGCAAGTTAACAACAAACGGTGGAAATGAAATAGCTTAGAAGAGTTAGAGGAATTACAAAAAGACAAAATAAGAAATGACTAAATAAAAGATTTAAAAATAGAATTACTAATGGAATATGTGGGAAAAGGCAATTCGCTTGGTGGGGTCACTTGAAACGGATGGAACCAACACGACCTGTTAAACAAGTATGGGAAACCAGAGTGCAAAAACGGAATTAAGACGAATTCAAGAAATGCGCAACACGCTATATAATCAAGCCAAAAAAAACATATAACCAACAGGATTAGTTAAATTACAAAAATGAGAAATTACTATAACTGTTTAATTAAAAAAGAAAATGCGAGCATATTCAGCAAAATATCAATTCGGTGAAAGACAATCCTAAGCAGATGTAGAAAAAAACTTAAACAACTTAAGAAATGGCAACAGTAACAAGGTCACTCAAAAAGGCATCAAGTTTTTAATGTAAAAACTGAACAAACGAATAAATAGCCCGAAGCATTCAACAATTACTTTGTTGATAAAGCTAAACGAAATTAGTGGTAGCACTCCAGCTTCCTACATGCCATTCCAATAAATTTACATTCAATTCGATCACAGCTTCAAATCTAAAATCCACTATCCGAAAAATGAAAAGAAAAAGCAGTGTAGATGGAATTACTCTACAGATTATCATTGACGCCTTACCAATCATTGAAACAATAATCCTAAATTTAATAAACCAATGCTTTTTAAACGGAATTTTCCCTAATACGTGGACAACGGCGACAATAATACCAGTACCTAAAATACCTGGAACACAAACCTGTAGCGAATACAGACCTATAAATATGTTACCTACTTTAGAAAAATTGTAGAAGTTCTTGCTAAAGAACAACGGAAAAGTATTTAGAAGAAAATAATATAATTACTAATATGCAATCGGGTTTAGAAAAATCATTCGTGCAAAACTGCTCTAAATCTAGTTCTAGCCAATTGGAAAAACGATATTGAAAGCGGGCAAAGGTTGTTGCGGTACTGCTTGACCTTAAGAGGGCTTGAAACGGTAAATCGGACTCTTTTACTTTAAAATGGAAAAATACGGCATCACCAGAAATGCTTTGAAGTGGTTCCAAGATTACCTAACCGATAACCATCTATGAGGGAGAAAAATCTACATCTAGAGAGGTCTTATTAGCGGTGCCTCAAGGGACAATTTTAGGCCCTTTGTTATTTAGCATTTACATAAATGACATGATAAATTCAGTTAAATATGCTAGAGTAAACTTGTTTGCCGATGATACCTTAATAACAGTTACCGATATCGACATCAAAAGTGCAGTAAACAATATTAATAGTGACTTAGTGAATATTTCTAATTGGTTCAAATTTAATAAACTCAAACTTAACACTTCAAAACAAAAGCACTAACATTAAGTAATAATGGGTGAACGACAGACTGCAAAGTTAGAATCGACAATGTTGAAATTGAGTACTCGATTGAATCAAAATATTTGGGAATAATTATTGACAACAAACTATCTTTCAAAAATCACATTAATTACATCATACGTAAGGTAGCTCAAAAAATAGGGTTCTTTGGAAGAATAAGTTCGAAATTGAGTGTTTGGTCTCGAATTCTGGTGTATAAAACTAAA
Source organism: Abscondita cerata (assembly GCA_030710515.1). Classification (NCBI taxonomy): domain Eukaryota; kingdom Metazoa; phylum Arthropoda; class Insecta; order Coleoptera; family Lampyridae; genus Abscondita; species Abscondita cerata. The sequence continues at coordinate 44,601 of JALBCR010003516.1, read as the reverse complement.
ATTGCACCTCATTTTGATTATTAATGCAACCATATTATTTTTGTCTTCCAGAAGGCGACTTTCAAAGACTGCAAAATTACAAAATAAAGCAATGCTGATCATATTACGGTGTAGTAAAATGACACGAATATCGCCAATGCTAAAAGCATTACAATGGTTAAGTGTTAAGCAACGAGTTTATTTTAAAACGTTGATATTTATTTATAAGATAATTAATAATATGTTACCTAGCTACATGCAGAAATTTATTGTTTTTAATAACGATATACATCAATATAACACTAGAGATGTAAATAGTTTTAGGCTCCCTTTAGTTAAGAAAACTTTTTCACAAAACAATTTATATTAATTCAATTCAATATTTATTTTGTCATAAAAATTTCTATAACAAAGATTCAGTTTTTCCTTTACAAAAAAATAAACAAAAACAACATAATATTTCATTAAATTATAATTCAACTAATTCCCTGTTTCCTTCTTCAACCTTCCATCCCTCTCTTCTCTAAACTTTCAGTATTTTTCTTTTCCTCTCCTCCATCCCTTTCCTCCTCTCCAACACTTCCCTCATCCATTGTTTTCCTTCCTCTTTCTCTCCTAGTAGTAACTTCCATTCCTTTTCCTCATGTCTTGTTTCCCTGCATCCCTCTTTTATATGTATTATATTTTCCCATTCATCCCCACACAACCTGCATAATCTCTCCTCATCACTCATCAATATTTATTTTCCTTTTCTTCATTACCCATTCTGAACCTTGCAATCATTCTTATTTCATTCATTCCTTTTCCTTCTGTTATGTACCTTGGTGTCTTGTCTGTCATTATTTTTATGTATTTCTCGTTATATTTTCCTTCCTTTATTTTGCCCTTCTTTCCTGCTTTTGAGTATCTTTATCTCTCGCGTATCCACTCTTTCATAGTATTTTCTTCTTTCATCTGCCCCATATTTTACCTTCTGTGCCTCGATCTCTTTCCAAACTTCATAAAGTATTTCATTTTCCTTCCTACTTCCCATTTTTTCTTTATACCTTACTGCAATTCTTCCTGCTTGTATCCTTATTTTTTTTATTTCTAGCTCTTCTTCCACTATATACCCCGATGTCTCTTTCTCTAGTCCTAACGTCCACTTCCAGTATTTCTCCTGTATTTTCTCCAGCTCTTGCCATTCCCTCCAACCCCAAATCTCCGCTCCATACAGTACCACACTTCTTACTAACTTTTCAAACATCCATCTCCTTTTCTCTATATCTTTACCAAATATTCTTTCCCCTAACCCCCATACTTGTCCTACTATTCTATTTCCTTTCATTTTCATCTCTTTTATATGGTCTCCATCTTTGTTATCATATCTGATGTTGTAACCTAAGTATCTATACTTGTCTACTCTCTCTACCTCCTCCTCCCCTTACCACCATTTCACCTCCTTTCGTCTTCCTTTTCTTTTTTAATTCCATAATTTTGTTTTCCCGACATTTGCTGCTAGTTTTTTATTTTCTAGGTATTTCTTCATAAATTTAACTACTCCTCTCATCTCTTCTTCATTTCTCGCTATTGCCACAATGTCATCCGCATAAGATAAAACCCATATCTTTTTCCTTCCTACTACTATTCCTCCTACTTGATTTTTTTCCCTTTCCTCCTGAAGATCACTAATGTATATCGAGAATAAGATTGGGCTTAGCGGACATCCCTGTTTTAACTAATTGGATTGTTCTTCCTTGAGGAGGGGCACCAAAAAACCATTAAGGCGTTTTTTCAGCCTTTTCAACAATCCATTAGTTGATCATTTATAGAGAGAAATATTTACCTTTCATCCCTGTTTTAATCCTTTTTCCGTCCTAAATTCTCTTCCTAGCTTCCTCCCTACCATCGTTCTACACCTTGTTTTTTCGTATATTTCCTCTATTGCATTTTTATATCTCTGTTTATTCCTACCTCCTCCATCCTTTTCCATAATCCCCCTTTTTCCACATTATCAAATGCCGGTTTAATATCTAGAAATATTGCGTACATCTTTCCTCCTTTCTTTGTTAACTCTGTATTAATTATATGCTTTAATATGTATATATTGTCTATCGTTCCTCTTCCTTTCCTAAATCCTGTTTGCCAATCCGGTATTACATTCTTTTCTTCTATTTCTTTTTCCAATTTTTTCTAACTATTTCCGCATTTATTATACTCACTCCTCTATAGTTGTTCGCTTTCTTCCTATCTCCCCCTTTGTAAATTGGGCATATTATTGCCTCTCTCAATTTTCTGAAAACCCTTCTCCTTTCCATATTCTCTCAAATACTTCTCTTACTTTTTCTTTCATTCCTTCTCCGATGTACATCCATTGTTCTCCTTGTATTCCATCCGTCCCTTCTGCTTTTCCTTTTTTTACTTTATTTATTGCTCTCTACATTTCTTCTTTTCCTATTCCACCCTCTCTGTGTCTTATTCTTTTTTTCCAACTTCTTCATTTCTTGCTGTTTTTACTCTCTCCTACTAACTTCTTACAGTGTTCTTCCCATTTTCCCTATTTATATTTGCTTCCATTCTTCCTCCTTTTCCTCTTTTTATGAATGAATTCCTATACCTGTCCTTCATTTTAATTTCTCTAATCTTTATCTCGGTTTGTTTTTTATGTTCTTCTTTATTTTTACACATATTCCCTTAAAATTTTCTTTTAACCTTTTGTATTCATCTATCTCTATCTTTCCTTTTTCCATTTCCTTCTTCCTTTTCTTAATTCTTTTTCCCCTTCTCATTCTTCCGTTCCACCAATCTTTTCTTTTCCCTAATTCTTGTTTTCTTAATCTATACTTTATCTTCTCTGTTGCCAATTTCATCCTGACTGTAATTCTCTCCATCTCTTCCTCCACCTCTCCTTTAGTATTTACTTCCTCTTCCATTTCTTTTTATATCTTTTATACTCTCTTCAGTCCATACTTTCTTTTCTCTCGATTCTTCTTCTTGTTCTTGTACCTCTTTCTCTCCCTCTTCCATCATGACTACTTCTAGCGGCTGATGGTCCGATTCTATCTCCTCCTATTCTTAGTGTTTCTATCACCTCCTTACTTTTTCGTTTATTTGTTTATATTATATGGGCTTAAAAATATATAATGAGCTGCCTGAGAAAATTAATAAAGGACAGACTTTAATAAATTTTAAAAAAGCATGCTTAGGTGATTCTTGTATGATTAGAGATTAGGTGATATTTGTAAACATCTTATTATTAGATGAATAAACTTACTTACATAAAAGAAAACCAAGAAAAACATGAGACAACGTGATTGAAGAAATACTTCAAAGAAATGTGTCGTTGTAACTAGTGGACGTATTGTTGTGTGCTTCATTGTAAATCACTATTCAGTGCATTTAAAAAGTGAATTATTAATCTACACAATTCTGTAAGTAAACTTATCCATAATGCCGTTCACCAAAGGTCAAATCGATGACATAAACGATGTTTTAATCGCAAAAGTTAAGGAATTATTCAAAACCGAAGAATTGATCAATCCAATTTATAAAAGTATTGCTAGTGTTCTGCTATAGTCTATTCCAAGCTATTTGTCCGGTAAAGGATTAACCCCTCTAAATGTTTCTATCCTTTCTTAATCCATCTAATACTACAATATAACGAATCTTGTCTTCCCTAAAGCTAATGAATTGAAGGCTGTACATTTCACAATAGTTTCAACCGCGGTGTGCGCCCAAAAGTAAAGAGGGGTTAATCCTTTACCGGACAAATAGCTTGGAATAGACTATAGCAGATGTTCAACGTGAAATCGAAACTCTTAATAAGAATGTTTCTATGCTGGAACAAGAAAATAAAACCCTAAAGCACGATGTTGATACATTAAAACAGCAATTAAATAACCAAGAACAGTATTTACGTCAAAGATGTCTTCGTATTTTCGGCATTCCTGAAAGCGAAAAGGATAATCCAGAGGAGCTTGTACTGGAATTGTTTACCTATAAACTTAATGTTGATATAAAAGCTGAAAATATCGAACGTGTACATAGAGTAAATCCTAAAAACGTTAGAAGTCAAAAATCTCGAGCAATCATTGTACTGTTTAATAACTATAAGAAAAGGAAAAGCGTTTTCGATAGCAAGAAAATTCTCAAAAACAGCGGAAGTACTATAAGAGAAGGTTTGACTAAACAAAATACCTTATTAAAGCCAAGCCGCTGCCAAGAAGTATACATATAAAAATGTTTGGACGTCAGATGGAAAAATTTTCGTTAATAAAAATAATAAAATTATTATTGTTAACAGTATTGCTGAACTTCAGTAATCAGTATCAATTGTAATCTAGGAGCTCACACAAAACCGGATCTGCTATTGTAATTTATTACCTCAACGTATACATATTTTTGTAGTTTTTAAGGTCGATTGAATTTATTTATTTGCACAAAAAGTTCAAAAACCTTGTCACACTGGTATTAATTTTTGATTTACATTTAATCATATAAAATTATCACATTACATGCATTTTGTTATATTTTTAAAATTAAGTGATTTGTAAAATATCTTCGCTTTATTTTGATTAATATAATGTACTTCAGAATAGGACACTTAAATATTCGTTTATTGACCCACAATATTTCTGAACTGATTGAGGTGATGTCCCGTTTCTGAATACTATTTAATAGCTATAAGTGAGTCGTGGTTGTCTAGATAATATTCTTTCTGAAGCAGTTTTAATTGAAGGATATACACTTATTAGGAGAGAGATCGTAATGGTAGAGGTGGAGGTGTTGGAATATATCTTCAGAATAAATTTTCGTACGTAGAAATCATGTCAGAGAGTAACATAGAGCAACTGTGGATTAGGAGTAAGATAGGTGGTTGCAATGCTGACCAATTAGGTGTTGCTTATAGGCCGCCTTCTCTGAATCGTAATACATTTCTGGACAGGTAAAAAATACGTTGTCCATAGTATATTTGTTTCTATTAGGAGATTTAAACATCGATATGTTAAGTCCTGAATCTATTACATTACAAACTCTGAATAATTTTGATCTAAAACAAAAAATAGAAGTTTCTACTAGAATAACTGCCTCCTCATCCATACTTTTAGATTTAATTATTACCAAAAATCAAGAGTTACTAATAGAGACAGGAGTAATTAGCATGCATGGAAATCTTGATCATGATTTTGTGTATGCTCTTGCAAATATTAAAATACAAAAAACAGACACATGTTTCAAAAAATGCGTGATTTCAAACATATAAACCAGCTACAGTTTTATTACGATTTACAAGCCATACCATGGGGCAATATCTATCATTTAGATGATGATAATAGTAAAATTGAGTTTGTACTTAATAATTTGCTTTTGCTTTTAGACATTCATGCACCATTTCGAACATATCGATTTACAAAGCCTCCTGCGCCATGGCTTATCGATGAACTTCGTCATATGATGTTTTTAAGAGACCGAGAATTCAACGTTTTAAACGATCTCAGGATCGGCACATATGGGATAATTATGCTTCACTCAGAAATTCAGTAACTGCAACGACGCGATAAAATGGGAAATTAACTGGTACTAAAACAAAAAGTCTGCTAGTTTACCAATTAGTTTATCGGATTCGAATAAAATAAATAATTATTTCCTTTGTTATGTTCCAAATTTGACTATTTGTAATACTCTGATATCTTTCTACCAGAACAAAACCAAAAACATCAAACCCAACATCTTTTAAAGACCTTCGACCAATTAGCTTACTTCCGGTACTATGTAAAATACAAGAAAAGATAATTTCGCAGCAATTCAGTAATTTTGTTTATGAAAATCACATACTTTCTCCGGTACAGTCTGTCCTTCGACCTGGATATAGCTGTAATACCGCACTTCTGAAAATTGTTGACGATATTTTAACTGCTACAGATAGAGGCCAACTAACCGTTCTTGTCCTGTTAGATTTTTTCGAAAGCATTTGAAACAATAAATCATTCATTGCTGTTATCGATTATGTCATATATTGGATTCTCTCAGTCTACCATTTTATTTACCTGGGGAGTCGTAAGCAGGCGGTTAAAGTATCTGACGACATATCAAACTTAAGGGATATTAATACTGGCGTACCTCAAGGTTCTGTATTAGGCCCTCTTTATTTTCTGTTTATACTTCCCAACTCTTATCCGTAATTAAACATTGCCAATCTCATCAGTATGCAGACGATACTCAGTTATATTACAGTTTCCCGCCGTCAGAGGTACAAAGTGCATGTATTACAATTAATAAAGACTTAAACTCACTACACGAAACGTGTAACAAACATTCTCTTCAACTTAATCCTGCAAAATCTCAAGCCATCATATTTGGTAAACGCAGTGATAGAATTATTGCATCACCTTACATTTCAATCGCAATAAATAATGTACCAATTTCGATAGTAAATATTGTAAAAAATCTCGGATTATTAATGGATATAGAATTGAGATTTAGAGATCATGTAACACTTAATGTTAGAAAGGCTTATGCGTTATTGACTAAACTATATGCAAATAAACATGTTTTTAATCATCGTACCAAAAATTCTATGCGAGTCACTGACCCATGCATTGATAAATTAACCGCAAACTCAATACAAAAGGTTCAAAAGTCTTGTATTAGATATATTTTCGGCCTAACAAGAAGATCAAAGGTGTCTTATAAGTTAGCTCAAATTGGTTGGCTAAACATGAGTAACAGAAGATATTTTCACTCTGTATGCCTCTACCATTCCATAGTAATAAATCAATCGCCTCCTTACTTACATCATAAAATTAGCTATAGAACAGACGTACATCACCTCAACCTTAGATTTAGGGAACGTTAACTATTCCACCTCATTGTTTGCAATTATACAAAAGAAGTTTCAGTTATTGCATTGCTTCCAATTACAACAGAATTCCCCTAACTTTAAACAATTGTCTCTCTTAACTTTCAAAAAAGAATGCGAAGGTATTTATTAGACTGTAGGTATGTTAATTAATCAATAATATATTTAATTTTATTTTTAAAATTAGTATAGTAAGGTTTGAACGCATTACGTGCAAAGTACAAATTTTTCTTTCTTAAATTTATTGGAATTACTTAGGTTTACTTTTATAAAGGTTAGGTTAGAACAGAGAATAACTTCTGTTATTTTAGTGGACCTCGCCTTGAAAAGAATTCAAATTTTGTATGTCTTAATTTATATTATGTTAATAAAGACATTTTCATTCATTCATTCATTCATTCATTCATTCATTCATTCATTCAAAAAGAAGATGTAATGGAAAGTATTGTAAATTCAGTATATAAGTTTGTAAACCACACACCATTAGATGTGAAAAGTGGAAACTGTTAATATATACAGGGTGGTGCTTTTGAAATCGGGTCATAGATTAATGGTTTTGGTACATACTATGTCTGGCTACAGATTCTACTGAAACATCAGCACTCCTCTCAAATTTCCAGACAAACCGTTCTATTGTCGACATCGATGGTATAGGTCTGTTAGCAAAGTTCACGGCAAATAAATTACGAACCCGCCTGTATCTACCAACAGTGAGTAGGTTTTCGCCATAAAAAACGAGAAAAACGGAGAGAGGAAAAAAGAGAGGAAAAAAACGAAATTTTTCAAAAAGAGTACGAGAAAAATGTATACAAAATGGTGGGTCAATTCCTAAATGCACTGGACTATACCGTATCGAATGTAATTGTTTTTATGCCAACCAAAGCGTTTGGTATTGGCAAAACTTAAATGTAAATGTAAAGATCATAAACATTTATTTTTTTAAAATAATAATAATAATAATATATCCGTTATTGCCTACAGGAAACCCCATTTACAGGAAATAATTCATTTTTACAAAAATCAAACTAAACGTTATACACTTCTAAAATAACATGATACATTTCTGAGTAAGCGTCAGTATTAATGTCACACAAAGAACTGATTCTGTTAAAGTGGTTGCACATTACATTGATTAGTGAGGTTGCTGATACATTCTTTCTGTACGCCTGAGTGTAAAATGATAAATTTTGTCGTGAACCTAATCGAGGTACATAAAAGATTATCTTATTTAGTAACAAGCTGCAATCAATTTTATTATGTAGGGGTTTATACAGAATTTAAATGGCTGTAGCAACTCTCCTAATCTAGAGAAAAGTAAAATTAAATCTATTTATTAATAAATTGTGATCGAACCTCTGGGTAGATAGACACCAACAACTAGGAACGAAAGAAACTTAAGAAAGCTTCTTTGGACCCTTGATAATTACGCGAAGGGAACCAGATTATGGAACAATATTCAAGTTGCGTTCGTACGAATGAATGAAATAAAGTAATTAAAGCCTTAAGGTCAACAAATTTGCGACAGTTTCTATAGATAAATCCGTACATTCTATGAGCTTTAGCAGTAATTTCAGCAATATGTTGGAAGAAATCAAATCTCTAATCGAAAGTTACACCTAGATCTTTAATAGAGGAAACGCGCTTTAGAGGGTATGTTATTAATTCTTTTTCTTTGAATAAGTAACAACATAACATTTATCAACATTCAGAACAAGCCTGTTTTTTATACACCATTCAATGAGTGATTTGATACACATTTGTAGTTGCAAGCTGTAAACAACCTAAACAAATTTTTAAGTAATCTTCAAATAAAAGTTTTTCTGCAGAATTGCATTCAACTATATCGTTAATGAATAACAGAATCAAAAGAGGTCCTAGATTAGAGTCTTGCGAAACGCCAGAAGTAGGTAAATAAGAATTTGATAAAACGTTCTGATAGCGGACAAGTTGCTTTCGATTGATTAAGTAGAACAACAGTAAGTTAATCAACTTGTTATGAAAATTAAATTGACGTAATTTATTTAATAGAATATAGATGTCAATCTGATCAAATTCTCTTTGAAGTCTGTGTAGATCACATCCACTTGGCTTCTGACATCAAGAATTTTTGAAGTTGGTAAGTGTAGATCTGTAGGACATAAAACCATGCTGATGAGGATTTATGAGGTGTCTGATCGACGAGTATATTTGGCAAAGTTGCATAATAATAAAATCGGACGATAGTTTTCAATTGCAGCCATGTCACTCTTTTTTAATTTAGAAACAATGCAAGACTGTTTCCACATACTGGGTAATGTGGCATTCCTTATTATCAAATTGTATACGTAATGTAAAGGTTTGACAAAAACATTCGGGCAATCCAATCCTTTAATATGAAACTGGGTATACCATCAGGTCTACATGTAAATTTATTTGCTGAGTGTTTCAATTTTTGTAGTATGTTAACCTCAGATATCGTAGAAATATTAACCACTGTCGATGACAACAATGAATGATTAGAGCTGGAAGAAACATAAACACTACTAAAGTATTCTGCGAAACCATTAACAATATCTTGAGAAAATGTGAATTCATTACCATTATATTTCATGGCGCCAGGGATTCTAGAGATCTTTCTTTTTTTGATTTCTCAATGCCCTGAGATAATGAAAGTGTGCATTCGCAATCAATCGTTTCGTCAATGCCCTTTGATTTTTAAAAGCTGATATTGAGCAGTATTTTTCGACTTTTTGTATTTCTATAAGAGGTAATTTTATATTTTAAAGCATGTATTATTTCACGGTTAAACCAAGGAGGAGATTAGACTCTACTACTTCTATGATTCATGTTTGGTACAGCTTTGTTAAAAATGTTGTGAAGAATTTCATAAAAAGTGGAGCACACATCGTCGACATCTGTGATCATCTCTAATAAAGACCAATCTGGCGCTAAGTAGAAGACTGTACAGAACTGGATAATTTGCTTTTCTGAAGTTAAAAGTGTCATCACAGTTAAAATCGAAGGGTTTGTACGATTTAGTAAAAATTTAAACATCAATGCATAAAGAAGGGTGATGAGGATTTTCGACAACAAGTGGGTCACCGTTGAAAACAGTACAATGAATATTGGAAAACGCTAAATCAAAAAGTTGTGCATTAGAATTGAGTATGTGATTGTATTGAGTGAAATTCTGAAAATTAGCAAAATTATTTATAGATAAGCAAAATTATCAGTATTAGCGTGTTTACAATATTCTGGTATGTTAGAATCTCCAATCACCAGTACCCTGCTATTACGAAAATCTAAGCAATTAATTTGTTCTAAGCACATTTTCAAATCCTCAATTAAAATATTTAAACAATAATTATTATTTTATCATTAAATAGGGATACTTGTACAGCAATATCCACCAAAGGAAGAGTTGCTTTCAATAAACTTAAATGGAAAACTTTTAAAACAGTGAATATGTTTCTTATAGCTAATAATACACCACCACGTGACACATTTAATAGACTACAATTTCAATCACTTCTATAAACAAATTAATCATCACAAAAGTATTAGCTATCGAAACACTAGGCGATAACCATGTCTCGGAGGCGGCAACACATTCGTAGCCGCATGATGCTACAAAATTGTAGAACTCAGATGTCTTTGATAAACCAACGCAATTGGAGTCTCTACCTAGATTAAATTTAAATTTGAAGAATTGTTATGTTTTATTAAGTTGGTTTCTCACTTCAAAGTTCTTTCACTGATTCACTTTTAAAATATTCTCTTTGATGAAAATGGTTTTCCGATTAGGTTGTTTTTATTTGTTCATTATCATAGATAATTTTTAAAGGACGAGTTGTGTTTAGTTTACGATATCCTAAGCGCACAATATTTTTAGGTTAGGGAAATGAACCAAGTGGAGAAAGAATGGTTAACGCTTGATTAAGATCTTCAGCGACTCGATTTTCCACAGTATGCATTGTAGAAATCTGTATGTAAGATGCCGGCTGTGAACTTTTCAAAATTACGAAAAAGCTAAGCGCATGTCTAACGCAATATTTTAAATTCTGGCCAACCGAATAAAAGAGTAACCAGTTATAATTGCACAATTACGAACGGCACCTACATACACGTGATTCGCCTTATTTTAGGCTCAGCAGTGTAGGGCAGCGTGATCGCAAGTCTACAAAATTATTCTATTATATTATATGCAATGATACAACAAATACGGTTTCTTCGACACTTTTTTTGAGACTCTGTTACGGTGTTTTTTAGACTCTGTTACGGTTCAAATTGCTCGAACTCGAACGTATGTCGCAAGCCTTCTGAGTAACGGTTGTCGTGAATTGCACGTACAACAAAAATTAAATTTATCACGCACGCTACAATTTTTCCCATTGGTGGATCCGTTATTTCACAAAATTTATCGAGACGACGAGCGGACATTTTGTGATTTCTTTCTATTGGGCGTTTTTGGCGTGTTTCGTAAAGCTAAAAGTTTACACAAAAAGTGTGGCTTCAATAATTCCAAGTTAAATTGGTGTGTAAATATAAATCCGACCGCATTTTCCGTAAGTTACTTCTTTGTCTATTTCTTTTGTTGTCTCGCGGTTGTGTTAATTCTAATTACAACGTATGCTTTAGCACGTGTCTTGACCCCATCAAGATAATTCCTAGGGGTGCTGGAACGATGAGTTAAAAATTCTTCGCTATAAAAACGTGACGACTACCACGGTTTCGCCTACATCAAAGCTGTCAACGGCGGATGAACTCAACCGGCTGAGAGTCGTTTACGCTGCGTGCCTGCTACTTCGAGGAGCATATCTGCTTCCGAGCTTTGTCATCTAGTTGTCCTAAGGAAAATTCTGTGGTTACCGATCTTCTAATAGCTATCAACTGCTGTCGTTAGCAAGAACCTTCTTATCGGAATTCCTCAGTACACAGCTAAGTTTATTGTTTAAGGAACCTATTTACTTTGCATGCCTATAAAGCTTACGTACATGTGACATTAAACGGTTTGAATTCCTAGAATATAAGCAAATTTTTATTAGGGGTAGATTCCATCCACCGACGTTCGGTTTTGTTTCCACAAGCTCCATAAGAGCTTGGGCGCTTTAGATAAAATGGGTGAAGCTAAAACAAAAGCCTTTTGGGTTGGCGGGAGCTACTTACCATCTTAGTCCAAATTTAAGTTTAGTTTTAAGTCACCGTGTGTAAGTGACATGTGCACGTCGAGTTTCCTTAAACACCAATCTCAATTGAATTGCTAACTTTAATTTGGGGTGTAACAAACGAAAGCTTAACTGAATTTAGACATATTTGATTGCGAGCTTTAATTAATTTGTTGTTACTAACGCCCGTAAGTCTTATGCGACAGAATCTCTTACTTATATATTCTCCGCCAAAATAAACAGTACCGAAAATAAAAATAAATATGAACGAAAATAATGCTCTACCAAAAACTTTTTCTTCCGTTGTTAGAACCATTTTTAAATCAAATTTAACTGCAGCGTACTATTAATATATCAACTAATGACAATTAAGTCAAATATGACAAATATATATTACATAAACAACTCCACAGCAATTTCTGTTTCGGTACTGTTTATTTTGGGAAATACCGTATTTTAAATTGTATTTGTTATATTTACATGTCTATTTGTCTCTGATTTGTGTTTGTTTTAGCGTATTAGACCTTAAGTAAAACCTATTGAATTCCTGTTGGTCGGTTTTATTTCTTTCTATTATCCAGCAGGTGGCGCCTCGTTAAGCAGCAGTTTATTTCTTTCAGTATCTTTAAGGACCTCCCAAGTCACCGACTAAGCCGGACACTGCGGCGTTAACTATTATACATACGGGATCTTTCATAAATTTAGTGCGTTATTTCGAGCCAAATAGTATTGTTCTTTTTTTTCTAGGTTGTATCGCTATAACCGTCACTTTCTTTTATTTTTATTTGTGAACTACAACCCTTACAACTTTTTAGCTTGATAAGAGTATGTTTAAAACAACTATTACAATCCAAAATGTTTACCTTTTGAATAATGTATTGCAACAATAAAGAGTAGAGAAAGGTGCCTTGAATTGGACAAGTTTTGAATGGGACAAAGCAGCTTTCTTTTATTCCTGGTGGTGCTTAGGACTTCGTGATTTTACGTATAGATGGAAACTGGAGTGCCCTTAACTTTAATAAACATCTGGAGTAAATTTCAAGGTTAGTCTTTAGAATAACTGCCACACAAGTTTTCGCACATGTAAAGTAAGATGATAAGAAACGACTTGAAAGTGTGTTAAACTAAAATTTATGAAAATGTGTGTGAAATTTTTGCCAAAGCAAACTTTGAATATGCTGAAATCATCTGCCTAAAAGCTGGAACTAAAATTTTCACATATAAATAACTGTATAAATACTTTTTTGCAAATCTTCTGTGTGTCTTGAGTGAGACAAAACATAGTGCCAAGAATTGGACGATGTCCCATTCAAGACACTCGATACATTAATTAGCATTTTTGCATTGTTATGATTTATTTTAGATTAAAAATGGTTGGCAAAAGTAAAAAGTTTACCAGGGTATCACCTGTTTTGATGGCAGAATCCGTTGAAGATGTCATTAAGAACAAATTATCTATACGTTCTGCAAGCAAAAACATAATAATTCTAAATCAGTTTTGCATTGAGCAGTAAAATGTGCCAAGGGATCTTCCTGATTCGCAAAATTTCAAACATTAACTAAATATTGGCAATAGACTCGTTTTCACACTACAGCAGAAAGATGCTTTTGACGAATACCTAATAACAGCATCCAAAATGTGGTACGGGTTAGGAAACATAGGACTTTAACAACTGAAATATCAGTATGCTCAAAAATTGCAAATTTCCTATCCGCAGAAATGGAATACTGATTCTAAAGCAGAATTGGATTAACAAATCTGGCACAAACTGTTGTCTTTAAGAAAATCTTAAAAAACCTGTTTAGGTCGAGCTACTGCGTTTAATCCTCCAATGTTAACAAATTTTTAATAACTTGGAAGCAGTTATGGATAAATATAAACTTTCCACAAAAGTCCATATTTAATTGCAATGAGACTAGTCTTCTGACTGTTGCAATACAATAAAGTAAAACAGCTTGAATTTGATTAATAACATTTTAAATGTAAATAAAACACACAATCACATTAAATAGAACAAGAGAGGTCAGACATTGTCGAACCTATTGAAATAATCGAGACAGTTAGTAAAAAAATTAATCTTAAACAATACAAACTATAATCAATTGAATATTCTGTCTAAGTCTATTAATTCTTTTTCTATTCCGACTGATGAAAATGAAATTGAAGGTATAGTCAACAATATAATCCAGAAATAAATTAACGTAAACCATTTTTAAAATGTTTGGATGTTTTATTGGAATTAACAAAAAACTTAATAAAATTAAAACTACTAATTTAGGTTCATCTTAGCATATATTAACATAAAAGAAATATGTAGGAGAGTATTATTCTTACAATAATTTTCTACGTTAAGAAACATAAGAAATTTCATTTAAGTAGGAAAACATAGTGAATTATTTATTTATTTATTTATTCTTATGGTACATTTTAAATAAAAAGCACAGAACTAATAAGAGAATCAAATCGGTTAATTTAGATCATGGCCCATTTATTTTGATCACACGGAATCACATAAGGAAAAACTGGATTTGTTATACTTTACTAGCTGATTTATGTAATTTATAGATTACTTCTTAAAGTAGAAGAGCGGGTGTGGAACGTTTTAGAGTTGTTTACAGTTCGCAACACAAACATGAACGGAAACGTAACATACAACGAAGAAACGTTTGCATTACATGGTAACTAAGTGTTTTATGGGATTGTATTTTGGTACTTCTAATGTATCAAGCCATGCTTTTCTTACACGATAGATAGTAAAACTCATTTGAATTTACTTCACAGAAAGATTTGTGAGAAATGCACAAGTCGTTGCCTAAACATACGCCAACACACATCATTTAAGCTTGGTACCAATAGTTTGTATTTGGCAAATTTTATACCTTGCAGTTACAGCCTTAAGTCATGCGGTGTTTAGATCATCGTTTTTTTTAGATTCAAACATGTTTTTGCAATTATCCTCATCCATTATATTTGTCAATTCAGCCTCTACATCCCAAATATTTGCATTTTAGTTTATCAATTCAGCCTATAAATGGAACTTAAAAGCAGAGTAATCTCTGTCTATCTGTTATAGTAAGCAGAAAAAATTTTTGTTCTGATTTAAACAACTCTATTTACTTAAAGATGTGACATACATAATAAGCGAAAAACTTGATATTACTTTTTCTTAAAAGCTGCCGTATTATAAGTGGGTTTACAATAATTATACTTAAATTAATTTAACCATTTTAGCGCATTTAAAATCGATTCTCGTTAGCATGTTAATTATTATAATATGGTTGGCGTCTAGTTTCATAACACTTAAGTTGAATTTAGCATGTATAGTGTGCATTACAAAGTTAAATAAGTTTCCGTGTACGATAAATTTCGAGGAAATGTAATACTGTTAACCTTTGCTTAGTGTAAATCCTTTTTAAAAAAATCGTATTACATTAGTTGATAATTACAAATTTTCATCGTATAGAAATGATTTCATAATATACATTATTCTCAACATAATGTAAATTTTTATATTTTACCCCAGCCTCTATATCGCTAGCGTACATTTTTGCAGTTAAACCGCAGAATCCATTAAAATTCAATTTAGTTTTAATTGTTATTTTTCATTTGTCTTTGATGAAAATATATGAGAACTTGTTCGTAATGTATCACCACTAAGCCAGTGTAATTGTTCAAAATGGATTGAAATATGACATCATTCAATAATTCAGCTGGCAACTCATATCCAACCTTTCCATCATTACCATAAAACGTCTGGGTCGTAAGATATGAACAAGAATCTTCTGCAATTTTGCAGTTGAAGTCATTTAAATTCAATGTAAACTTTACAATAGTGCTTTAGATGGGGTAGAAATAAACGATAAAAACTTCAGTTACAGTAACATTAGTATGCAAAGTCACTAACTGTCTTAAATACAAACTAAAGAGGTCTTTGTACAAATGGTACAAAATAAAAAGGTATTGGTTGGGAATATGTACAGTATTTTTTGTATTCTGCTTTATTTAAATAAATCAAACATTCAGTAAATTTAACCTTGAAATATTTCTTACCACTTTATTCTGCAAGTAATTAGCGTACACGATAAATTTTATAAAGGTTATTTCTTACCTGTTAATACGATAAATAAATTAGTGGTGGCAACAAAATCGATTAACCTATTAATAAGTATTCGATTAATTACAGCTTTTAGAAAAATCGATAATCAATTAATCGGTTAATCGATATCTACAGTCGATTCTTGAAATTGATTTTAAAATCAGTTTTAAGCCAATTGTAATAAAACGACAAAATAACAAGAAACAGGTTTGACATTTGTTTATGAAAAACAATGAAGGTTGAGAGGCAGCGTCATTATTTAAATGCCGTATTTAGTTTATTTGATTTGTGCACACTGTCGAATGCCGTAAGTTGAAACCAATTTTTTTTATCAACGCAAGCTCCATTTTGGCAATTCTTTTTAGAACTTACACCTGGGAGATAAGTTATAGAATAACTAAAGGCAACATTAGCCTATGAGCTGCAACCTCATTCTTTATTTGTACTGCTGGCGATATCTTTTAGACATATCGTTCTATCAGACAAAGTAGTCTGTTGGTGCAGTATCAAGCAGTCAACTTTCTTTTATTTCATTCGATCAGTATTAATTCGAAATTAATTTGAAGCATATGATGCACTCTAGTAACACGATTCAAAAAGTTACGTGCGCTAGCTTTAACTTATCTTTGTCTTATACGTATAGTTTTAAAAAGTCCATGATTATAATTATCTGTTATAATTCGCAATTAATTGATAAATTAGCATCTTTTTGTGATAATTTTGTGTTCGTGGGGCCTCTCGACAAATCATTTTCACACTTGTTTGCGCTAATATTTTGGTACTTATTATTATCGGTCAGTAGGTTGAACTAGGTATGTGAACATTTACTATTTAGTATTAAAGTCGCGTTTGCATAATTAAGGTACTTGTTCTTGAAACGTGATTGCTTATTCGGCTTGGCTGTAGTATATATTTTTGGGGAAAATAACGTCTTGCTATTAGATAAAACACCAGTCAAATTACCTGCGATACGATCTGTACTATTTACATGTAACCTATTTGTTAATAGTTTTGTTATAACATGCGTATAGATATATGTTTTTAGTATATTTACCTGTGACAGAAGTTCTAAGTTCTATCAATAAATTTTTCTAGATTTGTTGTGGACAAGAGCTGCTATTCGCGACACTAAAGGCAAATCAATATTTAAAAACCTTGGTAATTTTTTTAATGAAAAAAATTGATTTTATTTACAAACATCATTTCGGTGGCAGCAGATTAAAGTCTTTCATATTTGAGCGATGTTGTGGATTTATAGGCCATCTTAAAAGAATGATAGCAGGATTAACTGCAATTCACTGTGTCATCCACCGACAACACCTTGTAGCAAAGGATTTGAGTGATATTTTACGCCAATCGCTTCAATTGTCCAAAGATGCATGTTTATCAAG
The DNA here is from genome assembly GCA_030710515.1 of Abscondita cerata. NCBI lineage: Eukaryota > Metazoa > Arthropoda > Insecta > Coleoptera > Lampyridae > Abscondita > Abscondita cerata. The sequence continues at coordinate 27,152 of JALBCR010003516.1, read as the reverse complement.
ATTTCACTCACTTTTCGAGTTATAGAGTTTCTGAAAACTAAAGTTCTAGATTTGAAAAAAAATCTGATCAAATTTAAAGCAAAAATTGGGTACTTGACAGATTTGTTCAAAAAATTTAATGATGTTAACTTGCAGTTACAAGAGGACTGTCTAAATTTAATAAAAACAAAGAGTGCAATTTTATGAAGCAAAATATGTTAATCTATGCAAATTCTCACAGTTTCCAAGGTAGATTTTATTGATGAAGATATTCAGACATACGCTCAACATAAATACCCTGCTTGATGACTTTAAAATAGATTCTGACGATAGAAATACTACCGTGGATCATTAATCCGTTTGATGAAACTGATTACGAGAGTAGCTACTCGAGCTTAGTACTCATGAGGATCTGAAGATGAAATTTAAAAAAAGGCTATCAAACATGGCTAAAATATCCGAAAAGTATACTGGACTGTGGAAAAATCTACGAAAAATTTTTGATAACGTTTCTCTCGTCGTATCTTGTCGAAAAAAGTATTAGTGACGTAACCCACCTTTTAACAAAAAAAAACAGATTGAACTTCACACCAACAAAGGTTATTCCTTACAAAACTGAAGCCAAATAGTGATCATTTTATGTTAGTTCATCAAGTACATTCGTCTCATTAAAATTATGACTATTTTATATAATTGTTGAATTTTATTTTAGAGATTATTGTTGAGGTTTTGTCGATTGTTTACGTTATCAATGCATATTTCATATCATAATAAGTATATTAATCCTAAGTATTATTTTAATAAGTAGGACACAAATGCGATAGTTTTCTTTTTTATTTTACCACTCTGAATTTAGGGTTAGGACTCGACCGTACATTTTGGGAATATTTTAGATATCTAACAGCAGAGTGTCTGTCATAAACAATAAATCTTTGAAAGTGGTCTACTAGAAAAAAAGTTTGGAACCACAGATCTAAATCTTGAAATAAATGTTACTACACATTTTGTTGATTCATTTTTTTCTGTCCACAGCGTTTATGTTACCGGTGTAAAAGCACTAAACATAAAGTGGTGACTATTTATTTCGGAGTTAATTATAAACTAGATGAAAAAACAAAAATATAAAGTTTATGTTATTAAAAACTTTAATCGTCAGTTTAACCAAGCTTGGTTAAATTTAATTGTTACACTATTATATTTAAGCTATGATTAAATTTAACTAAGTTTGGTAAAATACGTAAATACGTAAATTATATTTTAAGGCATTATGATTTAACACGAACCCATTCAAACATGATTTTATTGATTTATTTATTGACTGAAACGTGACTCATTTATTTGACAAGGAGTAATAACTTTAATAAACATATTATACTATTTAAATCAATGTAGAAAAAAAAATTGTTAATTTAAGATATTCATTATGTATATCTTCTTTAAAGTCGATTGTTTTGGACCATACCATTGATATAACTATTAATACGATATTGTTGCCGTTTAAAACATATTCCAAAATCTTTAAAATAAAGCTTTCGGGTAATATTATACTATATATTAGGGCTAATTTTTGTAAATTCATAAAATTACATTATGTGAGACAATAAGATTGTGCCTAAATTATTACCATTAACACGTATATTTCGTTATGTAATGATTAAAAGTTTTAACATTATTTGTACCATTATAGTACACTCTTATTACACATATTGCAGCAATCTCAAGGTCATCATAATGTGTGAATTTGTAACCATGTGTATTGTATACTATGAGGATAAATCGATATTTCATGTACACTCATTAAATTTAAAACTTGGACACAACAATTTCTGTAACCAAAAGTTTGCACATTGTGAAGCGGGCTTAAGGGTATCATTTACAATTCTAACAGCAGGTAGTCTCAGCAGGGGTTATCTTATAGAAGGACTGTAGAATGAATCATTACACTAAGCACATTTTAGAAAATAGGTAATTTACGTTGCTTACTTAATTTTTTCTTTAAAGAATATATTTGAAGGTATCGCTAATTAAACACCATAGCTCGATTAATTATCGAATCAAAATTTTGTTTAGGAAATGTTTACAAAATAAAATTAGAAATAATTTTGATTTAAAAACGTCTACAAGCAATAACTTTTAAATTAAATCAAAAACTAAACATGGTTATTTGGGTTGACTGATTATTACTTTTTATTTTTTGTAGTTAATATAAAAGTGAAAATAAAAACTAAGGCAATTCTTATTGTCAACGTATATATTTAGTTTTTTTGACAAGAATTTATTACATAATTATAATTAAGATACCAAGTTATAGTTTAAAATTAAATAAAAACGTTTTTTTTAAATAAAGGTATTACTATATAAATAAATATAAGAAATCAATAATGGGTGTGACCTCCATTATTATTGATACATTCTTGGAGGCGTCTGCTCATTGACGCTATCAAGGTATCAATATAATTAATATTAATCGTTTCCCATGCGGTATCAATGGCTGCAATTAGTGCATTACGGTTTACTGGTATAAAATTTGGCCCTTGTTGTCTTCGGATAACAGCAAGTATTCGAGCCCAAACATTTTCTATAATGTTAAAATCTGGGCTTTTTGCTGGCCAGGGTAACAGCTCCAAGTTATTTGCTTGTATCCAGTTGCGCACAACCTGCGAAGTATAGGGTCATCATTTAAAAGACTTTACTGTCAATAATTTTACAGTATTATTCAAAGAGGTTTTGGTAAGTATTACCTAGTTTAGGAAAATTTGTTTGTCAAATTGTAAAATTATTACTAGAGTCCTGTTAATTTGGGATTGATACTTTCCATTAACTATTAACCGCTCTCTGCTCTACACTCACAATATTCCGAATCATATTCTTTTAGTGGGTACAATCAACGTACAATATGAAAAGATCCTTTGAATCCGGTTCATCAAAAGCGAAAACGGCAAAAAGAAAGGAATAATGAGCGCAAGCTCTTAGAAATTCCCTATTCCCATTTCTATCGAAGTCGGATACTAGGGATTCTGCCGTACTTCCTGGTTCAAGTAGTAGCTGTAATATTGCAACTTCTCCAAATATTTCAGAAAGTACTACTTACACAAATGAAGATGAAGGTAGTAGCAACAGCGCTAATAACACACCAGCACAACAAGATACTCTAGAAGACACAAAATGGCGGTAAACGACGAAGAAGAAAGATTTGAAATGTCTACATATCAAGCTAATCTGGAATTAGAGGACATAGCAAAGTGGCCTATCCACATTTCCGAAAATACTGTGAATTTGATTTTGACTCAAACTGACGTACCAAAAGTTTTGGACATATTTCAAATTTAAAAGCAACTTATGTGGATAAAGAAAGAGTTTTCACCAGAACTTTCCAAGCGTCAAACTTTTATACCAACAAATCGAATGGAATCAAGGAAAAACGTGAGTGGATGTTATTTTCAGATACTAGTAAATGTGTGTATTGTTTTGTTTGTAAACTTTTTCGCGTGTTTTATCCAAAATGACGTCAGGGTGTAACGACTGGAAAAATATATCTAGAATATTGGCTGATCACGAACGTTCACAAGAGCACATAAAATGTATGTGTACTTATAATAAACGCCGTTTATCAGCAGATTATTCCGGTAGGGTTGATTCTGAGCTTGTAAACAGCTAAAGTGCGAAGAAAATTATTGGCGGGATGTTTTAAAAGAGTAGTTGCTATTGTCAAATTGTTGGGTTCTCTTGGATTAGCATTTCGAGGAACTGACGAGTCTCTAACGAGTGAAAATAGAGGAACTTTTAACATGTCTACAATATCTTAGCCAGTTTGATGACTTTTTGAAAAGACATTTAGAAAAGTATGGAAACTGTGGTAAAGGAAGCACTAACTATCTTTCTCATAGTATTTGCGATGAATTTATTAATTTAATGGCTAAAAAACAAGAGACATTATTTTAGCTGACATAAAAAGGCAATATACTTTTCCCTTAGCGTGGACTCGACACCTGATATATCTCACGTGGATCAGTTAGTTTTAATAATTAGATATTTAGATGAAAAGGCGAAGTAAAAGAAAGATTTCTGGGTTTTTACCCATAGAAAGGCATAATGCAGAACATTTAGAGAATACAATCTTGAATGCTTGTAACGACTTTTTATTGGATATCAAAAATTGTAGGGGTCAAAGCTATGACAATGCTGCAAACATGTCCGGAGTATATTCAGGCCTTCAGGCACGAATTAAAAATCATAGTCCTTCGGCATTTTATGTACCGTGTGCAAGCCACTCCTTAAATTTGGTAGGAAATAACGCAGCGGAATCGTGTTTCGATGCTCTCAATTTCTTTTCTTTTGTCAAAATCTCTTTACTTTTTTTCTGCATCAACACGTAGATGGAATATGCTAAAGAACATTTTACCCAATGGTGTAACCTTAAAAAAATATGCGATACACGATGGTCCGCTAGAGCCGATGCTGTATTGTCTTAAAAACGGCTATAAAGAAATACAACAAGCTTTAAAGACAATGATTGAGTCTGTCGAAGAAAAACCTATAGCTCGTACGGAGGCAAAAGGTTTAATAAAATATTTTGAAAAATATGAAACGGCACTATTAACAATATTATGGTATAAATTGTTGATAAGATTAAATCGAACAAGCAAAGCACTGCAAGACCCAAAAATTAATTTATTAGATGGAGAAAATTTATTAAAATCTTTAAAACAATTTGTGAAAAGTGTTCGAGGAGATTTCTCACAAATTGAAGAAGAAGCTAAGGCTTTAACCAACCAGTGCGTGTTTAGTGACGAAAAAGTTCGTATCAAAACGCGAAAGTTACAAATAGGCGAAACATCATCGAACGAAATAAACTTAAAGGTCGCGAACAATTTATTACACAAACAGTTTATGTCATTTGTGATCAACTAATTTGTGAGTTAGATAGAAGGGTCAAACTTATAGCGATATTTTAGAAAACTTTAAAATTTTTTTTATTGTAATGATCTTATAGAAGAAGAACAATCGCTATATTAGAAAAATAAGAGAGATATACAAGAATGATATTAATGAGGATTATTTTGACGACGAAGTGATTCATTTTTAAATTATGCTAAACAAGAAAATATTTCTGATCCCTTTTGTATGTATAAACATATCAATGATGGTCTTCGATCGACATTTCCTAATGTGGAAACAATTTTAAAAAATATTTTTTAACACTACCGGTCAGCAATGCATCTGGAGAACGTTCTTTTCAGTCTTAAAGAGAATTAAAAATTATTTAAGAAACAGTTTATTACAAGATAAAACTTCTAACCTTTCAATGCTGTTTATTGAATCAGCAGTAGTTAACGCATTAGACTACGATGAACTTATTGATTTATTTGCAAAAAAAAGGCTAGAAAAAAAATTTTTAAGGGGTCTAATAAGTAGTTTTTTTGTTCTGTCTGTATTTTTCGGAAGATAAAAATGTACCTACACGTTCAAAATAAAAGAAATTTTATAATTTTGTTCCTAATTAATTTTTATAATTAACCTGTTTTCCCAAACTGAAGGGTTGCATTTACAAAGGGCTCAAATTATTCAGCGCCTAGGGTTTGCAGTTTGCGAAAAACAAAACTGGAACAAACTTATGCGGGAGAATTAAATTATTTATTTTTGTCCTCCCTTTTTGTGGGTTTTTGTGTTTTAGGTAATATTATGGAGTTGACAGAAGAAAAATGTTTTAAATTAATCAGTGTTTAAGAATGCAAGAAAAAATGATGTCCCTATTAGCATCATTTGGGCGGAAATTTCAAAATAAAAAAAGCGAAGTAAATTATAATTTTTACTTTTCTTTGTGCGTAAAAATTTGGTTGGCACTATCTTCTTGTTTCCGCAATTTTCTCTTCTCAATAATAAATATATATGAACTGAAAACTACTGAAAATAATTATGGGAACAGCACAAACGTTCCGTTTGTTGTTCGGATTGTGGAAATCATAAAGATCGTTTGTCGTTCTGTTTGACTTTCGGTTCGTTGTTATGTTTGTTGCTCGGTTTGTTGTTCAGGTGTGTACGAAGCTTTACAACTTAAGCAACAATTTTTGGCGAATAAAGATTAGTTTGTGATGTAATATTAGAAACACAAATTTATATCATATCAAATTTATGACAACTTAAAACCAAGAACGTGTATGTTATTGCTAAGAAATTATTAAGGAAAAGCGCAATTGCAGTGTAAATATTTATAATTAGATATTTTCGAAAGTTTATAAGTCCTCTATTGTAATCTTAATACTTAAAAGAAAATCCTGTCCATTAGCATTATAAGGAAATGGCTTTTACTTTATGAATAAGTTTCAATAACAATAGAATATCCTTGCTTTAATTTACTTCCTTTGAGTCATATTGCTCTAAGGGTTGTTACATTGGTCATTAGAAGTATGTAATAAATAAACAATTACCTACTGTTTGAGAAGGGTAGTGTGAACCAATAAATAAAGTAAGAAATGTAAATTCCATTTTAGTTTAAAATTTCAAGTGTTGTGAAAATGCCACCTCATCTCGGTGCTGATTTGAAAGCGCGGATTGTTTCGGAATTAGCGGCGGGCCGTAGCGTGCGTGAAATTTCACGTATGTTAGATATACCAAAAAGCACCGTAGGGCATTACCGAGTAAAATGGAATCTTGAACACACTTTGGAAAGAGCCATCGGAAGTGGTAGACCTAAAGTATCTACACGTGCTCAAGATCTCGAGTTGTTTCATTACGTAACAGAACAACCATTTGCTACATACTCCAGGGCTATAGCAGATACACATTTTCCCGGATGCCGTATAACTGCAAAAAAGATTAAAGGAGATGGGAATAAAGAAGTATAATGCTGCTGCGAAAGAAGTTCTCAGTGACGAAAATATGAGACGTCGTCTGGAATTTGCAAGGCGATATGTGAACGAACCTTTGGAATTTTGGAATCGAGTGATTTTTAGCGACAAAAAACGTTCAATAGCCGCAACGATGGACCACTAAAAGTTTTTAGAATGGAAGGAATAATAATAATAATAATCATATGTCCTAAAAACACAAACAGTGTATTTGAAACTGTCAAATGTATATATATATATATATATATATATATATATATATATATTGGTATAAAAATATTTAAATAAATAAAACAACATTATAAACATAGTACTAACATTACATTCAGATATATCAAACATTAAACAAAATTGTCCAAGGTTTATGTCACAACTGAGGTACTCTTGTACAGAATAAAACGCTTTTTTGACAGCACAACTTGTAATTGCTTTTAAAATGTTTAATATTGCTCAAATTTTTAGCTTAAGAGGTAAATGGTTGAATAATTTAATTGGTAGAATGTAGGAGTTATTACTAGTTAACGCTAACCTGTGGCAGGGAATATTAATATTGTATCCAAATCGAAATGGTATCGCTCATTGTCACCAGCTGTAGAAAATTATTTATATGTGTTTTAACGTACACAAGAGCCTTAAAATGTAAATACAAGGTAAAGTTAAAATAATAAAGCTCAGAAAATATTCTTTACACGACGTTCTAAACTCGTTTTTGCACTAAAAATAATTCATTCAGATAACTGAACATCCCCAGCACAATATGTTATGCTAAAATAGAGATAAACATTAGCATTATAGTAAAGCAATATATCCATAGTTACAACCTGCCTACCTTTGTCAGTTTACTTATTTGATCAAACCAGGTCATATTTGATCCATTTGTATTCCCAGAAATTTGATACAACAAAATTATTAGGTACCACTTTTTTTAGAATGGAAGGAACTCGTTACGAAAATAATCACATATGTCCTAAAAACGAAGTGGTTATTTTTTGTGAATGTGTGTGGGTTAGGGTTAGCGCGCGGGGTCCAGGAGTTTGTTGGGCTATCGATTAACGTCTTGATTCTGCTGCGTATTTAGATATTTTGGAAACTATTATGAAACCTTCAGTCGAAGTGTTTTATCCAGACGAAGATTATATTTTCCAACAAGTAAGTATTCTTATTTCACTATACTTTCTCCAAAAAATAGTTCGGTATCTGTTGAATTAACATTTTCATAATGTATTTTTGTTGTTAAAGGACAACGCCCTATTCATACTTCGCGGGTTGTGCGCAATTGGATACGAGAAATAACTTGGAGCTGTTACCCTGGCCAGCAAAAAGCCCAGATTTTAACATTATCGAAAATGTTTGGGCTCGAATACTTGCTGTTATCCGAAGACAACAAGGGCCAAATTTTATACCAGTAAACCGTAATGCACTAATTGCAGCCATTGATACCGCATGGGAAACGATTAATATTAATTATATTGATACCTTGATAGCGTCAATGAGCAGACGCCTCCAAGAATGTATCAATAATAATGGAGGTCACACCCATTATTGATTTCTTATATTTATTTATATAGTAATACCTTTATTTAAAAAAGTTTTCATTTAATTTTAAACTATAACTTGGTATCTTAATTATAATTATGTAATAAATTCTTGTCAAAAACTAAATATATACGTTGACAATAAGAATTGCCTTAGTTTTTATTTTCACTTTTATATTAACTACAGAAAAAATGAAACGTCATAAAATATACATTTTGTAAGGACTAAATATTATGAATAGAGAGTTTAATGATTTTTTTATAACTTACAATAATTAGTAGGTTAGATTTATTTAAAAATAAGTAATAATCAGTCAACCCAAATAACCATGTTTAGTTTTTGATTTAATTTAAAAGTTATTGCTTGTAGACGTTTTTAAATCAAAATTATTTCTAATTTTATTTTGTAAACATTTCCTAAACAAAATTTTGATTCGATAATTAATCGAGCTATGGTGTTTAATTAGCGATACCTTCAAATATATTCTTTAAAGAAAAAATTAAGTAAGCAACGTAAATTACCTATTTTCTAAAACGTGCTTAGTGTAATGATTCATTCTACAGTCCTTCTATAAGATAACCCCTGCTGAGACTACCTGCTGTTAGAATTGTAAATGATACCCTTAAGCCCGCTTCACAATGTGCAAACTTTTGTTTACAGAAATTGTGGTGTCCAAGTTTTAAATTTCATGAGTGCTACTTTATTTAATTAATGGAGTTGTTACGATTTTAACTTTGCTTACAGAGTAACCTCAAGTCCAGCGAAAGCGTAACTAACTCCTCAAATAATGTCTCTTATAGGAAATAAATTAGTAACAACTACTTTTCTTAAAGGATACGGATTATGAAGTACATTTAAGACCTGACCAGTGTTACAACTCTAATGAACTGTTTGCCCGTCGGGCAATTGCTTGTTGTTAAGAAATTACTTTAGATCCAAAAACAACCGCTTAATGATTTCTTTACTTACAATAACGAAATACAAAATATAACAATCAGAAAGTATCTTTGACTGATTGGAATGTGCAACAAAATTCTCATGTTTAATACAAATCAATTGAATTTGTTTTGTTAAATACTGAATTGCAATCACCGCAATATATACGTAAATTACAAAAACTCATAGTATTAACAACTGTGAAAAACTTCTAAACTAAGTAATTTAATATTGTTAAACAAAATTTTGTATAATCCAGAAGGGTTATGGGATTATATTGTCCTTAATCGCGATTTAACCCTGAGGTGTGTCGGCATGTTGAAGAATATATTATACTTCAAACTCTCTTGGTGCATAATAACTAACTAATATTCAAACAAAAACAAACAATTTATGTTCAAAAAGTCAAGGATGGATTTGAAAATATGTATCACATAATCTCCAGAACTAATTACGAATTACATTAGTATACTGACAACAATTTTGTGTATTATTACAAACTTTAATTAATTCTAAGTTTAAAAATCAAGAAAATTTCATGTATGTAAAAGGGTAGCATATAAGTATATAACTTATGAAAAAATGTATTTTTTTCTGAGCCAAATATTTGTCAGTCAATTATTTATTAATAATTTCTAACAAAATTGTACGACGACGACGTTCAAATTAAATGAACCTGAAATTGTAAAAACGTGGTGTAGATTAATTTGAGTTTTTGCTACTAAAAAGTACTCTGCTAAATTAAATTAATTAACAAATTACTACTTAAACGCTACGTTTTTGCCTGCAATTACTTAAACGTCATGCATTAGTTCAAAGTTCACAGTTCAGACGTTTAAAATCTATTTTTTTTTAAATATTGATTGTGTAATTGAAAGTGTATTCTTATTTTCGTAATGTTATCAATTATTATGCGTACTTTCTTCCCTACGTACTGGTTTGTTTACACTACCATAATTGCTTGTGTAGGTTTGTTATTTATTCGGTATCGAAATTTTTGTGTTTTTAACTCTTTGGGAATTGTTCTCATTTTATTGAACCTTAATTTATCGTGTTTTTTTGTAGACGTAAATAATAGTTATTTATTGTATATGTGTTTTAGTAGGCAGATAATCTCCAAACAAATTTTTAATCGCGAGAAACGAAGCTCGAGCGTTTAATTTTCTTAAGGGGATAATATGTCACTAAAACACGAATGCAATACAAGATTTTATCCACAATCAAACCAATTTAATTGAAAATAAGTAATCTAACAGTTCTAAAATTTCAATGTAATAGCAAATATTAGAAAATTTAGTGAAACTTTGGGCAGCTTTGCATTATTAGTTGCTAGGATGCTTGTTTATTAAAACAATATTTGTGAAAAATTAGAAATCGTTTGTGTGCGTCGTTTTTGAAAAAATGAAAGTGATTCTTTGCCGGTAGAAATTAAAGCAGAAGCTGAAGAAGTAACCCTGCAACTGTTGCCGGCCAAATCTAAAGATGCATACATAAAAGAATTTGCTACCTTAAATGCATGGAGAGAGATGCAACATCATAAACGAGGACGTCCTGTTGGCTTATTTTTAAAATGTAAAAGCAAGTTGGCCTCCTCGTTGATGTGGACGAAATATTCAATGTTAAGAGCAACTTTGACATATCAAAATACAACAAATTAATTGCCAATCAAAAACTACAAGGCAAAGAAGGCAAAAGTGCTTGAGAGGGGACACATCGAACAATTTTTGAAAACAGCATCTGATGAAAAGTACTTAATGATGAAGGTACAACCAATTTTCTTTTCTTTTGTATTGGTATTCTAATTATTTTATATATTTCTAGGTTGCTGTCATAATGGGTGTTTGTGGGTTTACGATGCAATGAACTGGTAAACTTAAATATTGAACATGTGAAAGATAAAGGATCTTTTATCTACTGTCCGTCCCAGAAACAAAGACCAATATGTCAAGAAGTTTCACTGTATTAGATTCAATGATTATCTGTTACATGTTATGGAGATATGCAAGAAATACATACGCCTACGTCCTGAAAGTACTATTTCGCAGGGAAGATTTTTTTGTATATATAAATTCAAAATGCACCGTGCAACCTGTGGGAATTAACACTATTTCCAGAATCCCTCACAGATTGCTTCTTTCTTAAAACTTCTAGACGCTAAATCCTACACGGGCCATAGTATGCGCCGTTCTTCGGCGACTCTGTTGGCTAATGCTGGTGGTGATATTCTCACTCTTAAGAGGCACGGAGCGTGGAGGTCATCTAGTGTTGTTGAGGGGTATATAGAGAAAGCGAGTCAAATAAAATCGATATTGCTAGAAAAATTCAAGGAAAATCCAGCACAATGCAAGAGATCTCCGCGATGCAGTCTTCCTCAAACGTGGTTTGTGTAAATGTAAATCCTGATATTGCAAATAAGTTTACTTTTTGATGTTAACGTAATGTTAATATTAATGTTAATAAATAATTACTAAATTTTCTGCAATTTTTTCTTGAATTTTATATATTACAAAACACTAATGTTTTATGGAATATAAAACACTAGTGTTTTATAGGTGTTATAATACGTTTCATAACGGCATAATAATAGCTCTATAATATGGTGATTGTGGATAAAATTAATTATTTAATATTTTTAACATTTTTAAAAAGTTTTAAATTGGTATGATAGTTCTATTTAAAATGTCTTAATTTTGACATAACTTGCGTAACGTCGCAGTTTCTAAGAAATCTGAATTATCTATGCATACTGGATGTCACTTAATTTGTTACAACGGTCAAATAAAATTGATTTTAAAAGTAATTATGTAATATTAAAAATAAGACAGTTGTAATTTTGAAGACATTAAGATAAATAAGCTTGTACTGCATAATTTTTATATTATTTGAATACTTCTCAGAAAAATTTAATCAAACCGTGCTTTATCTATAGAACGACAGATTGTTCCTTTAAATGCATAAAAGAGAAAATAAATGCCAAATCAAGTATTTATAACATTTAGTAAAATTGTGTTAGAAATATTTTTTCCTTTTAATTTTAATTTATTACATTTTTTATGTCCTAAATCATGTTTCTAAAATACTGTAATGATTTTGACTTAAAATCGGACCACGATTAGGTGACATAAAATTGTAATGAATTTACCATATAAATTAAATCGACTTATATAAAATGTGATGTTTTTTAATTGTTTGCTCAGGATAATTGAATTTGTTATCATTTAAATTTAAATTGAATACCGGCTTAACTCCCTTGAAACTAATAAAATAAAATTTAATAAAAATAGTAGGCTTTGTATTAATGTATTTTAACATTATTACGTTCATTAAAATTAGACAAAGTTTGAACATGCAAAATAAAAATATTTAGCACGCTTATGAACAGTTCCCCGATGATTTAAAATCACAATTCGAGTTGTTTCGTGAAACGTCGAACACGCTAATAAGTGACAATGAGCAATATGTGCGTGTTGTACATACGGGTAAAAAGTTATAATCAAACAATTTTCACAATTAAAATTACTATTTGGAATAATATTGCGCAATTTTCTAATAATTAACTAACCTGTTGTGATGTTGATGGAATATTCCAGGTAAGTTTTAATTGTTGATCTTTGCAGATTCTGTTTGTATTATTGTAGGTGGCTTCATAACTTTATTATTGGTATGAATTCTAATGGATGTAGTTTATCAGATGTTGAAATAAACTTTGTCAAAGTCTTTTTACATTCTGAACCACTTCACAACGTCTTCTGTTATTTTAATTAACCTGGTGAGTATTTACTACTCTAGTAGTATGTAGGTATTAACTACTACGAACTTTTTACTCAATGCTACTACTGAAATAGTTATTTATGTAACAAGGACAAAAAGTGCACTTTTATGTACGAGACTGAATTTGCTGGCCGAGGCGTTAGCCGAGGCAAGCAAACAGAGCGAGGTTATTAAAAGCACTTTTTCCGAGGTACATATTAATTTTCCGTTGACCTTAAATTAATTAATTTTCTATTGATTACCGTTTACTGAAAACAAAATGTTTAGTAATTTTAAACAAAAATTTTACGTTTGTTCTGATTTTACTGTACCTAATGTTCACTTCACCGTTCAGTATTGTAACATTTGTGTCAAAATTTATTAAAGGAAATAAAAGCTTTCCGCGTTCGAATATTGTACCGATAAAGCATTTGTTTACAACAATCACATAATTTTTATAAGAGCACTTGATTATGATAGGTAATAGGTAAAACATGTACTTTTTTATAATTTATTAAAATAATAAAAATTACATTTAGGTAGTGTTATTTTGAAGTATATTTAAAAATGTAGTTATAGTTGGAAGCCTACCCTCAAAATTAATGCATTTCTTTAATTGTTTATGATCAAAGATGTAATGAAGTTTCTCCTATTAAACACATTAAAGTCGATTCTTACTAATTGGACATATAATAGTTATAAGACTGAGTTTGTACCGTGGTCAGACTTATAATCATTTTATATTCAATAAAAATATTGCCTGACCGTAAGAAAGTATGCAAACGTAGTTTTTGATTCACTCCGAAAATGTTTCAAAAATGTAATAATCTTCTTTCAGCTTATTGAAAACTGTGAAATTCACCTTGTTTTTGTGTACGAATAAATCTTGAACCCAGTAATGTTGATGGCTTATATGATTCTATTTTTGTTTTTTCCTGCGACAGAATCAATATTCAAATGATTTTTCACAAGTAATTACTGTTCTTGTGTTTTCCATTAGCATTATTACTTATTTACATCAATCAAATACAGTAATAGAAAGGTACCCATAATTAACTCACTTCTACTGTAAGTTTTGTATTTTATGATCGTGAAAATTTTGTATCGGAACTCCGCTTCTGTATCAAAATGTTACCTAATAAAATTGTCTAAAGCAATCTCAAGTCGTATGAATTCTGTCTTACCTTATAAATGAATAACTTTAAAGAAGTTAAAGTGTTACATATTGAAAACAATGTATCAGTATTGTGAGATTACAACCAGGCTCTTCTATATGCTTCGCACATTGTAGAAACTATAAACAATTTATTAATATCATTTCAAAGCACTTAAAATCATTTACTTGTAATTTGAACAACAAATTGTTTTTGTTCAAAGTTGTGTGGGATTGAGAAATTGAGGTTATAAATGGAAGTAAACAAACAATATTCTGCAGTATCTAAAATGTTTCAGTATGTACCTAAAGTACTGTAATATCCTATGTAGTCACTAAATTCATCCTTTCTTAAAAATGGGTTTTCATACTGGTTACTTCGACTTTATTTAATTTGACATAAAATAATAATTGACATTGACAGATGTTTGCGGACGAAAAGTATTACAGTTAAAAAAGTGTTACTTTATGATTATTCAGGGAGTACGTAAAACTCAATTTTATAATGAGGTCGACGGAAATATTTTATTTTACAAAATACAAAAGTGTGCAGACTTTAAGTGTACGAGTGAAGCAAACAGGCGAATTATTAAAAAGCACTTTTTCCGAGGTACATATTAATTTTTTCCGTTGACCTTAAATTAATTAATTTTCTATTTATTACCGTTTACTGAAAACAAAATGTTTAGTAATTTTAAACAAAAATTTTACGTTTGTTCTGATTTTTACTGTACCTAATGTTCACTTCACCGTTCAGTATTGTAACATTTGTGTATAAAAGGCTTTCTCTGCGTTCGAATATTGTACCGATTAGGCAGAGGCCGACTCATTTGTTAGTAAATGCGGCGGTAGATGTTTGTTTACTACAACATAACCTTATCTAATGGTATAATTTTCGAAAATGCGTATTTGTTGTTAACAAAGAAAATTATTTATTTTAAAAAAGGAATAATAAATCAATCAGTTTTTCACAAAACAAAATGTGAAGAATTGATTTTTTTATAATAATTGTAAAATGAGACAATTACTAATGTTTATACCAGATGTCGAACTAGCAGAAAGGGAAATATTTTCAGTACTCTGAAAATTTTTCGATCAAAACATTTAGGTCAATTAACTGTAGCGAACGACCGTTCAGGTGAACAGATGGTACTCATTGAACTGTGTGAAGCTTCGCCACTAACACCAGTTAATATTTTTTCTCGATATATTTATCTTAGACGCAATGGAATCTTCCATGCCCTTCTGCTACTGTGAAATTCTTCCATCCTCCATGTCTTTTTAATGTTAAGACATCAACACCAGATTCTGCTAAGAGTGATGCAGATGTCCTACGGTAGCAATGACCTGTATAGCCTGGTGGATCTGGCAGAGTTTAAATAGCTTGCAATCAAACTTGGATTTTGCAAAAGTGTGAACTCCTACAACTTGTGTAGAACACTTTTCGAAATTTGTCGTAATTGACAAAAAAAAACTTTGGTGATTGCAATGTAGCAGGTCTTAAAACAGCATATTTTGTGACATAAATTCAGAGGATTTATTTCTTCAAAGATGTTATTACCTACAGTGAAGGTTCGTTTTTCCCATTTTTATAACCTATAAGTTATTACTAGTAAATCATCTTTGTCAACGATATCTTCAACTTTCATTTTACGAAGCTCATCCCTGCGACAAGCACCGGCAATTCCATATCAGCAAACACACCTATAAGATAGCCGTTAATTTATAAAGCCAGATATGTTAAATATTTTTCAAATGTTACCTTCCACATAGGTATGGTACATCAGGAGCGACCTTAATGAAGAAATCGATTTATCTCATCTCTAGCAAATACGTTTGACTTTTTTCTTTGTAGCCAACATTTTGTTTTTTTTAAGAACGCTAGTAATTTAGTATATTTGCTGATGTCAATATTATCGTTTATTGAAAACGTTGATTTTAACATTGAGTAGATGGACCATAATGTTGACGATTTGCATGTTTCTGCCTTCGTTGAAAAGTATGCCAAAATACATATTCTGTTGCGTTTTGGACTTTATTTTTTGGCACCATTCCTTAAACATTGTGTATTGTTTTTTATATAAAAACTGCGACTTTTCTGGGACAACTGCAGTGTTGCATTGATTAAGCTAGTTTCTGAAGTTCCGGTGGAGTGTTGCTGTAATTACTATCACTATCATCAGACATAATAATACATTTATTTAAACTAGCACATTATGTAGACGAGCAAATTTAAACAATATCATTTGTTTGTTGAATTAACTCATTTGTTTACAACAATCACAAAATTTTTATAAGAGCACTTGATTATGATAGGTAATAGGTAAAACGTATTTTTATAATTTATTAAAACAATAAAATTACATTTAGGTAGTGTTATTTTTTAAGTATATTTAAAAATGTAGTTATAGTTGGAAGCCTACCCTCAAAATTAATGCATTACTTTAATTGTTTATGATCAAAGATGTAATGAAGTTTCTCATATCAAACACATTAAAGTCGATTCTTACTAATTGGACATATAATAGTTATAAGACTGAGTTTGTACCGTGGTCAGACTTATAATCATTTATATTCAATAAAAATATTGTCTGGCCTTAAGAAACTATACAAACGTAGTTTTTGATTCACTCGAAAATGTTTCAAAAAATGTAATAATCTTCTTTCAGCTTATTGAAAACTGTGAAATTCACCTTGTTTTTGTGTACGAATAAATCTTGAACCCAGTAATGTTGATGGCTTATATGATTCTATTTTTTGTTTTCCTGCGACAGAATCAATATTCAAATGATTTTTGACAAGTAATTACTGTTCTTGTGTTTTCCATTAGCATTATTACTTATTTACATCAATCAAATACAGTAATAGAAAGGTACCCATAATTAACTCACTTCTACTGTAAGTTTTGTATTTTATGATCGTTGAAAATTTTGTATCGGAACTCCGCTTCTGTATCAAAATGTTACCTAATAAAATGTTTCAGTATGTACCTAAAGTACTGTAATATCCTATGTAGTCACTAAATTCATCCTTTCTTAAAATGGGGTTTTCATACTGGTTACTTCGACTTCATTTAATTTGACATAAAATAATAATTGACATCGACAGATGTTTGCGGACGAAAAGTGTTTGCGGACCAAAAATATTACAGTTAAAGTGTTGTTACTTATGATTATTCAGGGAGTACGTAAAACTCAATTTTATAATGAGTCGAGGGAAAAATTATTTTGTGGTGCAAACCGACGTGGATTTTAAAACGGACCCTGGTGACGCCGTTTATTAGAACTCTAATATTTGAAAATTTTTATTAATTATGCAAATATATGCGCCACTAACTGAAACTGAAATCTGAAAATTCCTTCAAATTGCCCTATTATTAATATATTTGGAATAGTCATTTTCGCTGATCCTTTTTCATATAAAGGCACTTACGTTCAGATTTCCCTCATTTCTTTAACATTTGTGTTTTTTGTAAACATGGCGGTTATCTTGGACATTTTGGTTGAAAAATCGTTTTTTACCATTTGCATCGCGGCGCAACATCTATTCGAACTTCTAATCACGGCATTCGATTCTTTGTGTTCGCAAATTTCTAATTTATTTTGTGATGATTACAGGTTAAAGTTTTTATCAAAGAAATGTGATTTTTCTTTCCAACGCCTTAAGTTTATTCTTAAACAATCTTTATGTACTTCACAAATTTTAAATTTTTTTACTTTTCTATCTAATGTTTCGCACTTTTTATCCATTCTTACACGTTTATATTCTTAGTATCTGATCGATGTGAAGTTTATGGGCTCCGTTATATGATCAGCAGAATTCTTTAATTTTTCATGGTTACGATGTATAAATAAGCGAATATACCCTTAACGACCGTTTTGGTGTTTTGCCTCCTCCATAACTGTAATATATCCTTGAAACCATTTGTTTTTGTAAACGTCAAATAAAACACAAAATAAAATCGTACCTGTTACGTTTTCCGGATTAACAGACTTTTCAATAACATTGTGTTTTATTTCGTTATACTATAATCGTAACGATTAAAACTCAATCATCAAAAATAATCGTTATATTTTATCTCCTCACTCGCCATATTCCTTAAAACACCACTCGAGTTTCGCTCGATGTGTTTCGCAAAATACGTCTCATGACTCGGCAAGTATAATCGATTATTTTTCGATGCTATTGTGATATTATAACTGACTATACATCGAGTTTCGAAAATTTTTATTTGTCGAATTGTATACAGGGTGTCCCTAAAATGTGTGGACATCACATAACCACAGATTCCTGTGCTCAAAATAAGATAATTTAACCCAACATACTTATATCCAAAAGTGCTTCATTTAGCCAGTATTCTGATTCAAAGTTCAAAAGAAATTTTTTTATTTTGCTTATAACAAAAGAACGGTTTTGTCGATTTTAATGATATTTGGTATTGCACTCCTTACAAATGTAGGTCATCTTTTAAGGTAATATTAGTTATTATCATGGACCATTAGTGTACGAAACACGGGTAAGCCGGCAAAAAACACTCAAAAACTTTTTAATGTTAAGGCCAATAACTTTTCAAAAATAGTTTTAGAAAGAGACATTCAATAGTAATCTTTTTTGTTATTTGTTAATTGCTGAGATCTTTTAAGGTTTAAACACAAAAAATAAAATCTGAGGAACAGCGCACTGCATTTCTTAAAATAGATATTATTTAGCAGTCTGGTATTCCAAAAATAAATGATAATAGCTATTGGTTATCAATTGTGAAGCGACTCAAATTGCTGTTGGTGTTAGCTAGTGATCTTTAGCAGTGAATATTCTTCGGTATTTACGTTGTGATGGCTGTAAACTACACTTATGCTGAGCAAACGGATATGTTGATGGTTTTAGGATATTGCGAAGGAAATTGTCGGAAAGTGTTAGAGTGTACAACGAAAAATTTCCAAATCGTCACGTGCCCAATCGTCAAACTTTGCAAACATTGAAAGACGCCTTTGCGAAACAGGAAATCTTGCATCGATCAAAACTGATTGTGGACGTGCTCGTACAATTCGCACACCCAGGTTAGAAGAACAAATTCTGGAAATAGTAGAAGAAAATTCACAAGTAAGTGCTCGATGCTTAGCATTGCAAAGCAGGCGTTTCAAAGAATGTTGCTCATAGAGTTCTTAAAGAACAATTGCTATATCCTTATCATGTACAAAACGTCCAGGAGCTTTTGCCAGCTGATACCATCGCGCGTCTTGAGTTTTGTAGGTTCATTCAAGAAAGAAGAGCTGAAGATGTCAATTTTAATAGCAAAATTTTCTTTACTGATGAGGCATGTTTCACGAGGAGGGGTATGACAAATTTGCCCAACGAACATTTGTATGCAGATGAAAATCCACATGTCATCAAGCAACGCCACTTTCAACATGAGTTTTGAATTAATGTATGGGTAGGGATAATCGGCAGTTTCATCATAGCCCTGTCATTTTACCAAATCGTTTAAATAGGAGAGAATTATTTACACTTTCCTGTAAATACCTTACCCGATTTATTAGAACACTTGCCGTTAAATCTTAGACGCGACATGTGGTTTCTACATGATGGAGCACCACCACATTTTACATTAAACGTTCGGAATCATCTTCATGTACAGTTTCCTAACAAATGGATAGGCAGAGGAGCTGATGCTCCTGCAAAATGGGCACCTCGTTCACTAGATTTAAATATTTGCGATTCTTTTGTGTGGGAGCTCTAAAGAGTAAAGTGTATTCTCGTCCTATAAACACACAGGACGAACTTTGGGCCAAAGTACAGAACACTTCACAGTCCCTTAAGAATGATGCAGAAATGTTACAACGAGTACAGTTCAATTTTTTGCGTCAAATCAACCTTTGCATCCAGGAAAGTGGTGGTCACATTGAGCATTTACTGTAGATCTAGTAAAGTACATACTTACTTGTCACTAATAAATATCATAACAAAATGCCTTATCGTCATTTATTTTTTAGAATACCAGACTGCTAGATAATATCTGTTTTAAGAAATGCAGTGCGCGGTCCCTCAAATTTAATTTTTTTGTATCTAAACCTTAAAGATCTCATCAAATTAACAAGTAACAAAAAGTTTACTATTGAATGTCTCTTTCTGAAAATATTTTAAAAGTTTGGTCTTCTTAAAAGTTTGTGGTTTTGCGGGTACCGTTTTCACTAATGGTCCACTGATAATAACTAACATCACAAATTGGAGTATCGAGCCATCATCAAGTACCTGTATTTAAAAGGGTTAAGAGGTAAGCAGATTTACAAAGATGTGCTTAATACCCTTGGTGATCAATGTCCTTCGTATGCGACCGTCAAAAATTGGAATGCAAGCTTCAAAAGAGGTAAATTTTCCATTGAAGATGATGACCGATCGGGAAGGCCAGTTTCTGTGTCAGTCCCAGAAAATATCGATGCAGTTCATGACATGATTTTATCAGACCGTCGAATTGGGCTAAAACGGATATCTAAAGCACTGAATATTTCATACGAACGCGTTCATCATATGGTTCACGTCAATTTGGACATGAGAAAAATTGCTGCAAAATGGATCCCCAAATGTTTGAATGTTGACCAAAAGCGTGCAGGGTAGAAGCATCGCGTTCGATCTGTGCTCGATTTGAAAACGATGTAGACTTCTTAAACCGAATTGTTACTATGGATGAGACTTGGGTACATTTCTACGATCCAGAAACAAAGCAACAATCGATGGAATGGCGACACTCTGGTTCTTCAAGACCTAAGAAGTTTCGTGTCCAAAATCTGCTGGAAAAGTTCTTGCTTCAGTTTTTTGGGATTGCCATGGAGTAATCATGATTGATTTTTGGATAAGGGTAGAACAATAACTGGAGATTACTATTCGACATTACTGACCACTCTACGGGAAAATATTAAAGAAAAAGGCGGAAAGCTATCCAAAGGTGTTTTGTTTTTGCAGGACAACGCCCTCACACAAACTCATGTTGCCATGCAAAAATTCGTGATTTAGGGTTTGAATTACTAGAACACCTCCTTATTCACCCGATTTGGCTCCTCCGACTCACCTCTTTCCTCAACTGAAAAAAAGTTTAAAAGGTCGTACATTTCTTCCAACAAGGAGGTAATAGAAGCTGTGGAGGTCTGGTTTGCAGAGCAAGAAGAAACATTTTTTGAAAGGTCTAGAGACGTTGCAGGTTTGCTGTAATAAATGTATCCAATTAAGAGGAGAATATGTTGAGTAATAAAATATTTTGACATTGAAATTTTGTTTGGTTCTATAGTAGGCTAAGAATTTTTCAATATATTCTCGTAGATGAGAATCTGTGATCTCATTTCTTCATATGCAATGAAACTTTAACTGAAGGTGAAGTGATTTTGGTGAAACAGATTAATAAAAACCGTCCCTATGTGTAGTATTACATTAAAAATCAAGAACGAACGTTAATAAAGGGAGTGTGAGTTTTAGTGCATCGAGTTTCAAAAAGATATACCAATCTGCATGTAAAAGCAGTGTGCAAAGTTGAGAAAAAGAAGTTAAATTGGCGATACCTACGAGATCCTCAAGTGAGCAGTTCAATTTCAGAGATATTTGTTTTTTAAGTGGGAATCAGGTAACACTTAATTTCATTGAGATGCAGAAAATTAAAGCATTAACCGCAGAACTCCACATTGGCCGGAACTAATAAATATCAAAAAACGAATGGAAAGTATAAATATGTAGTAAACAAAACCTAAACAAATGTGTAAAATAAATGTTTTGGTAAATGTTCGAAACCCTCTCTAGATTAATGACAGTTTCGGCTAATAGATTATTCCCAAAATCTAATCAGAGCTGCATTATTATATATAAAACATATATGTAAAAGTTTCATAAAAATCTTTTTTTGTCCTGACGTTTTATTTATAAGAGATGGGATAAAATCAGATACGTTGCAGAAAAAGATTCACATTGGCTCAAGGTGCACCGCGAAACAATTTGTAAAATTGAAGTAAGTATCGTCCATCAACAGTTAAATCAATCTAACTGCTAAGCTCTTATACGAATACTACCTACGAGAGTAAGTCAGACAAAACAAGGTATCACGCGCCCAAGTTTCTTGAGACGAGTTGAAAATTCTTACTCTTGCAAAGCGAAAATCAAATTGGGTTTTAATGGTTCAAACAAAAGCTACAGACAATAGAATTTCCAACAAAGTTTCTATTTCAACTTTTGTATAATTCATATTGGTGGAGATATTGTTATAATTAGTGTCATGTGAATTGTTAAAATTTTCGGTTTTGAAATCGTCGCATAACTCTTCATCTTATTTCCAGAAGTTGGGTAAAAGTAAATCAAAAAAGAAATAATTAATTGCTGTGAAGAGCTTGTAGCTAATTTCAATAATTTAAAAACAGTCAAGTAAATAGACGATGAATGGGTACCCAAAAAATAGAGCGTATCCCATAAGACTCAGATTTTCCTGCAATAAATACATGGTATCATCGGTTTTGTTAAAGAAAACTGTTCAAACAAGATTGTATTAGAAGTTGTGGTTGCGGGAAAACAGGGGTCAAATGCTTGGTTGTTTGCAACTATTGCAGCAGTCAATCTTGCAAAATATACTAGATGTGGGGTGTGATGACATAGATGAACCATTAATGGATGAGGTCTCTATCGGCAAAGCATCAGATAAAGAGATGTTAACTACCTTCAAAATGAGTGCAAAAGATTTAGAGAATTGTGTAACTCATCAATAAGTACAAACATTAGAAATGCGAATAATAAAAATTTTTCTTTAAATATTATAATACTTCTTCTATTAACGATTTTACTTTTTTTCAAACATTTGCCTCGTCAATTTTGAACCGGTATTTCTCAGGAAATAGTAGGTCTGCTTAGATCAAAATTGTCTACAGTGTCATTGTTCACCAACCACAGCCAATGACAGTTACACTTTATTACGTAAATGACAACATAGGTATGGTAAAACCGGTTCGTGTCGATAATGTTGATAATAACTGTAAAATATATTTATGTAACAAGGACAAGTGCACTTTATGTACGAGACTAATTTGCTGGCGAGGCAAGCAAACAGGTGAAGGTGATAAAAAGCACTTTCCGAGGTACATATTAATTTTTCCGTTGACCTTAAATTAATTAATTTTCTATTTGTACACCGTTTACTGAAAACAAAATGTTTAGTAATTTTAAACAAAAAATTTTACGTTTGTTCTGATTTTACTGTACCTAATGTTCACTTCACCGTTCGGTATTGTAACATTTGTGTCCAAAAATTTATTAAAAGGAAATAAAAGCTTTCCGCGTTCGAATATTGTACCGATAAAGCATTTGTTTACAACAATCACATAATTTTATAAGAGCACTTGATTATGATAGGTAATAGGTAAAATATGTACTTTTCTATAATTTATTAAAATAATAAAAAAATTACATTTAGGTAGTCTTATTTTAAAGTATATTTAAAATGTAGTTATGAAGTTGGAGCCTACCCCTCCAAAATTAATGCATTTCTTTGGTTGTTTGGGATCAAAAGATGTAATGAAGTTTCTCTAATAAACAGCATAAAAGATCGATTCTTACTAATTGGACATATAATAGTTATAAGACTGAGTTTGTACCGTGGTCAGACTTATAATCATTTTATATTCAATAAAATATTGCCTGACCCGTAAGAAAGTATGCAAACGTAGTTTTTTGATTCACTCGAAAATGTTTCAAAAAAATGTAATATCTTCTTTCAGCTTGTTGAAAAACTGTGAAATTCACCTTGTTTTGTGTACGATTAAATCTTGAGCCCAGTAATGTTGAGTGAGCATATCGATTCTGTTTTTGTGTTTCCTGCGACGGCAATCAATATTCAAATGATTTTTGCAGTAATTTTATTCTTGTGTTTTCCAATTAGCATTATTATTACATCAATCAAATACAGTAATAGAAAGGTACCCTTAAACTTCTACTGTTTTTGTATTTTATGATCAGTGAAAATTTTGTATCGGAACTCCAATTGTAAATCAAAAAATGTTACCTAATAAAATTGATCTAAAGCAATCTCAAGTCGTATGAATTCTGTCTTACCTTATAAATGAATAACTTTAAAGAAGTTAAGTGTTCATATTGAAAAACAAATGTATCGAGTATTGTGAGATTACAACCAGGCTCTTCTATATATGCTAATTGAGAAACTATAAACAATTTATTAATATCATTTCAAAGCAAATAAAATCAAATTTACTTGTAATTTGAACAACAAATTGTTTTAATTCAAAAGTTGTGGGATTGAGAAATTGAGGTTATAAATGGATAAACAAACAATATTCTGCAGTATCAAAAATGTTATCATTATAGTATTTTCCTAAAGTACCATAATATCCTATGTAGTCACTAAATTCATCCTTTCTTAAAACAGGTTTTCATACTGGTTACTTCGACTTTATTTAATTTGACATAAAATAATAATTGACATTGACAAATGTTTGCGGACGAAAGTATTACAGTTAAAAAGTGTTACTTTATGATTATTCAGTACGTAACTCAATTTTAATGAGGTCGACGGAAATATAATTTTTAGTTAATTTTGTGAAACGTTGGTACATGGCACAGCCTAGCGGTATAAGCAAGGGTTTAGTAAATTGGTAACGGTTGATGCGCTGAATTCAATTCACACTGATTGCAAAAGAGATTTTCTTAAACCAATTTAAAAGGTTTGTTCCCATTGAGGCCTTCGAGGCACGTTAAGGTGGTCCCGGTTATACACTCAGAGATCTGGTAGTCATTAAAATACATCAGAGCCAATTCAACAAAACGTCTGACCAGTCGTTGGTAAAGTAAGGGGCTAAACTCTCTAATATACTAGGTAGGAGATGCTCCTATAAAGAGGCGTGATAATCTGTAGAAGAAGAAAGTAAATTTGGTTATCAAAGACCAAACTGTTCTTATTTTGTTGGAAATTTAATCTACTTAATAAGAGTATATAATAAGTGTGCCGTAATACGATCTCTTATTAGTGAAAACTGACAGAAACTGAAACAGTCCAAAAATGTTAGAGTTTTGAAATATTTCCCAATGTTCCGGAGGGTTTTCGAGGCGGAAAACTTGGATTTGTTATCACCACGCCACATAAAAAAAATCAGAACTACCTCACTGACAGTAAGGACGACTTGTTTGCGTACTGCCAACATTTTGAAAACCTCCACATTGACTTCAACAAACGATTCCAGAACATTTTAAACTTGGAAATACCAGACTGGGTGTTGGATCAGTTTTCAAATGTCAACACAGAAAACAGTCACCTCAGCTGGAAGAAGAACTTATAGAATTGACAACAAACGAGGAAATAAAAATAAAGTTCAAAAAGGGCTATCAAGAATTTTGGCTACAAAAACCGATGACGCAATTATGCCCTGAATGTGGTCAATCGTTCAACGATTCTTGATAGCATTCCCATCGTCATATTTGTGTGAACGTGGATTTAGTGGTGTGGCAACGCTGCTTACCAAAAAGAAAAGTCGTTTGGATGTTACCGAACGTTGCGTTTCAATAATCATTATATTGGCAGGTGTAGCCCAAAGAGTTGACTTGAGACCTGAAAGCGCCGTTGTGTACTGCCTACTGCGCTCAGGTTGTGCCAACTCTGCGGGTGTAATAAAAGTCTCGTGAAAAATAAGGGGGCTTAAATTTATTCTCAAAGTGGGCAGTAAACAAATAAGTTTAGGAACCACTGAGTATGCATATTGATATAAGTCTCATTGTACGATGCACACAAGCCACAAGATGATAAAATCTTAATGAGACGTTTTCATCCAAACCGTCGATGAAAAAACACTGAGAGACTCAACTGTAATCGAGATTTTAAAGACCTAGGCCAAACAGCAGCCATAATTCAGTGACTAACATTTGTGCTAATTAATTTCAAATGTTCCAGTTTACGTTTGTTTTTTAAACATTATTTTTTCTAACAAATAATTTAATCACTCCGAATGCCGCTATTGATATCTTCAAACATTTTACTAGGTGGAGGATAATTTTGACACTAATAATTATCCTCTATACTATCGATTGAATATCCTCTCCGCACGATCGCTACCAACTGCTCAAGTCATTCGAGTCGTTCACTTCTTTTTCATTTTTTTCTTTATTCTCACTGCCAAGCATTATTAATTATGTTTGTGCTGATTGACGATGAACACAAATTTTGAATTTCCCAACTCCTCAGTTATGATTAATCTATTACCATACTTCAACTTAGTTTTGACTTCATCGTTCTATTATCGATAAGATGGTTCTTCGCAAATAATTTTTAATTCATTTATTAAAAATTGATTATCGTCATAATTTTCTTAATAAATGCAAGATGTTGCGCTTTTTTGTTTCAGCTACTTTGTCAGCTTCATTGCCGCAAAACAAACAGTATGTTTTAAAACAAAAAAAAAGATCATAACCTCGCGCTTTAGTCAGCGGAGTACTAATCCCAGATGTGCTAGCTGCCACCTCGTGTTGTCTTTTAGCTGCAGCAATACTGCTCTTCCGCGTGTATATTTTACGACACAGCTTATGAATAGTAACAGATTGTTTTATCTTTTAAATATTCATCAAATCCATCACCCCTTTCATTGCTTGAATCAAATCAAAGTTTTCTATTCCACGATCCACAACCACAATTTCACCTTGAGTCAAAGATTCACTGCAAATGAAACAAATTTCCGACATTTCTATAAAATTTTTGTAACGCCACAGTTAAGAATGAAAATATCATCTATGAATATTGAGTTCAAAATTGACTGAATTTAATTACTAGAGTTCTGTCCTTAAAAAAAAGAGGTATACGCCGGTTTTCCACCTTGATCCGACATTCTAGAGTGGTGCAAATAAGTCGAGAAACGAGATGCTTCCAGAGAAAAGAAGTATTCGATATTTTTTTGTAGAGAGCAATACGTAACTGAACGAAGTACATG